>VSTD030000272.1:0-17345 GCA_008808055.3 Sporobolus alterniflorus | reverse complement strand
TCCATGTCAGCCTTTGCGATCTTTTCGACAGTGTAAAGTCATCGCCAGCTTCACTGCGTGCCTGGCCTGGCCTGGCCTGGCCTGGCCCTTCTTCTCGATCGAATTTGCTTTCTTTTTTTTATGGCCAGGACGAAACTGACGGCATGAATGAATACATCCTGCTCTGGTGCCCTCTGCCATTGACATTGAAGAACCACTGGCAGGTTTGTCCCTCGGCGCCATCGCTAGCAGCCGCCACAGAGATCAGTCTTAAGAGGCCATACCATCCCGATCGCCTCCGTCCTGCTCTCTCCCTCGTTACTCTGCTTCTCTAGAGGAAGTGGCACGAAAGCATCAGGAACAATAGGAGCGGTCAATCTCAGCGATGGAGCGGTGGCGTCCCGCCCGCGACCGCCACAGGGATCATCTCTTGATTTCATCAGGATCTAAGAAAATTGTCATTTATAATACTTAATAATATATTAAAATAATACATAATGATATTTAAAATTCTAAAATATTATAAGTGAATCTGGATCATTGAATGAGAACAAATAGACGACGTTCATATTTATTTGAGTTCATTGTAAATGTGCTCTATTTTTTGAGGGAGTCAATATGGAAGGTGCTAGAGACGGGTGATTTATAGAGGCACCTAAACAGTGGTCTGCCCCCCTTTTTGTAGGAATGCAAGGGGGTGTATTGCAGAAGAAAGCATAAGGGTGTGTCGAGCAGGATGTGCGCATCTCTTACCGGATGGGGGCCACCCGTCTGCATGCACTATGTCAACTATAGCACACGACAGTAGGAATGGGCCATAAGCCAATGTAGCGATGGACATTTCTGTCCATCGCTACTGTAGACCCTATTAGTGATGGGTGTGATGACATCATTCATCCGTCCCTATTGTGGCCTCTACTAGTGACGGGCGTGTTGGCGTCGTCCGTCCGTTGCTAATAGGGGGCCACAGTATCGATAAACATACTGACGTCAGTTCACCCATTACTCTAGATAGAAAACACAATCTGCATTCAATTTCTGAAAGAAAACATGATCTGAATTCAGTTTCTGAAAAAAAATCTGTAAGGCTCCCACTAAGCAATACACAAAGTTAATGCATCTAATAACATATATACACTGAGTTCATATATCTAATAATATATATAGAGAGAGAGAGAGAAAGAGAGTTCATGCATCTAATACAATTTGCATCAAATTCAATAAAATCCCATAATTATTAACATTTAATATTTCCAACAATTTAGTCATAAGCATTTTAACATAAGACCCATAATTATAAATATTTAATATATGCAACAATTTGGTCATAAGCATTTTAACATAAGACCCATAATTATATACATTTAATCTATGCAATAATTTGGTCATAAGCATTTTAATATAAGACCCATAATTATAAACATGTAATCTATGCAACAATTTATTCATAAGCATTTTAACATAAGGCCCATAATTATAAACATTTAATCTATGCAACAATTTGGTCATAAGAATTTTAACATAAGACACATAATTATAAACATTTCATCTATGCAATAATTTGGTCATAAGCATTTTAACATAATGCCCATAATTATAAATATTTAATCTATGCAACAATTAATGTATCCAACATTTAATCTATGCGAAAAATGATTGAGAGAGGGAGAGAGTGGATATGACCTCAACGGCATGGAGGAGGTTGGGAAGGTGCCAGCGTGGACCCGATGGCGGTCGGGGAGGCGATCGGCAAGGCACCGGCGTGGACCCAATGGCGGTGGAGGTGACATGACGTCGAGGCAGGTGTGAAGGAGTAGCGGGCGCTCGACGTGGACCCAGCGGCGGTCGGTGAGGCACCGACATGGACCCAGCGGCGGTCGGAGAGGCGGTCGGTGAGGCACAAGCGTGGACCCGACGGGGGTGGAGGTGGTCAAGGAGCGGGCGCACGGGTGTCAGCAAAATGATGCCGCCAGGGTTAGGGTTTAAGGGGTAGCCGTGCAATTAAAAAGAAGAATAGTAACGACAGGCGGCGTCGATTACGTCAGCACGCCCATCGCTGCTGATGAATAGTGGCAACGGACATGCTGACATCATCAACACCCATCACTATTGATGAATAGTAATCAAGGCCCGTCGCTACTAATCAAGGCTCGTCGCTGCTTTGGTTAAGGCTCATCGCTACTGATTTTTTAAAGAACAGAGTTTAGAACAGGTTGATACATTCATTATATTATACAATATGATAGAAAATGGTTGAGAATAGATTGACCCATTCAATGATTGAGAACTAATTGATACATTCAATATATTACACAATTCCAATATTACAACTACATAGTAATACTATAACTAATTAATTAATTAATCAAAGGGCTTGTTGTAGAACTGATCTTCTTCATCATCGATGTTGCTCCTGTCGTCGGAGGTGTCCCCGTCATTTCCGTTGGAGTCATTCTCCGAGTCGGTGGTGTCCCCGTCGTCGGAGCTGACTCATCGGATCGTTCCCTCCTCTGACAAAAAGTCATCGGTTGATGATGAGTCGTTGTCATCACTGCTTGTCCTTTGCTTCTTCGATGTCACTGTGGACTCCACCGCCTCCTCTTCTTCTTGGTGATCGTCGGCATACTTGCTCTTGTTGTCCTTAGAAGCCATCGTGTTCTCGGTTATGAAGAGTGTTGTCCTTGGAAGCCATCGCGTTCTGGTTTATATGGAATCGCCGGCGTCCATTCCAAAGAGGCGCGCACAACTATTCAGTGAATAGGCACGACGCTTCATCTTCGAAGGACGGTTATAAGCATAGTAGAGACGAACATTGATTACACCAGCATCACCCATCGCTGCTATGAGCACTGTAGCGACGGGCAATGCTGACATCATCATTGTCCGTTGTTGTTGTGCTCCTCAGTAGCGACGGGCATAACTGACATTAGATTTCACCCGTCGCCACTGACTTCACGGGCCGTTGACATCATGACCGCCCGTCACTACTATGACGCATGGTCACTGTAGCGATAGGATAAATTAGACCTGTTGCTACAGTAAAATGGGCCACGTGGCTACAATGCCGGTTCATAGTAGTGATAGCTAGCAAGCACAAGTGCAGATGTGAGCTCAGGCATGAGAGATGAGTGGGACAAGTGGCGCACAATGATTCACCGAGGAGATGGGGGAGTGGAGAGAGAATACATGAGAATGGGTGCCCTGGTCAGCTCCACCCATTTTGGGTTCCCACGTGGGGTGTTTGCATGGAGTATCTGCTGGAGATAGCATAAGAGACGAGGAGGGACTTAAACAAAATTTTTAAAATTACATTTATGTGCTTGGCCAGCTGAACTGTTAAAACAATAAATAAATTCCCAAGTTGCATGTTGAAAGGGTGGCAAGCCCTTGCCCCTTGCTGGGGGTGAGCCGAAGGCCTCAGGGGGTGACCCAAAGCGACCACACCCATGTAGGGATGAGAGCTTCGCTGGACTACCCCTGACGCAACCATGAGCTCCGCAAATCGTCGATCACAGACAAAGGGGTCCCTCATCGAGTCACTTTCCCTGACAACTGCTAGGTATGTGTTTTCGTTTTGTAGGTGATCAAAGCTTCATTTAGACCATGTGGAGGTTGGCGTGGAACCGGCTACACGTGGCGACAACTTATTGGCATGCCCCGAAGGCGGTTGTATAATGTAATAGTCCGATTTGCCCCCTTGATTGTGTACTCAACCAATGTGGTCATTGGTTAAGGTCATTTATAGACATTGTAATGAAACCCTTGGCCCCCCTATATTTGACCCAATAGGCTCTCAACTCAGAGCGAATGAAGGGAGCTTAACTTCTGTGTCACTTGCCACATGTTACATTCGTATGTTCTTTATCGCTTGTGGTTTTTACATTCTCTTGTTCAGGGTTTACAGCTTCAGCTATAAGTCCCAACACCGCATTCAATGGGTGACTATGCCCTTGCTGCTTTTCAAGCGGACGACAACTTGTTATTTTGGTAAATCTTGAAACGGGATACACCTTTTGGTAAATAAACATTTTAAAGTTGTTATTTTCATAAAAAAATCATACCTGGTGCCCTGAGGTCCAAGGCCTGCATGGCCCTATCCAGCCGGTCATGGCGTCCACCACCTAGGTCTGGTAAAGGCCTCGACTTACAAGCTCTTTTACAATTTTATTCGTCCCTTTTATAAAATTAAGTTAAAATAAATAAAATTTTGATACAATCCTCAGTATAGCTAGTTCATTTTTCTGACTCCTTAGCACCCCTACGTCCATCAGACCCATTGAAGAATCCAAACAGCTAGTAATGACATCAATGTCGCTACCACGGGTGAGTGACCACGGTGGGGCCTCTTGCAGAGCTCGAATGGGCGTGGACGATTTCTTTGCACAGCCCAAAAGTAGCAGAAGTGTAGAGAAAAGATTGTAAATAAAAATATATTGTCTATGTTGATAGCTTTACGGGGCTAAAAGAAAAGGGAGTTGGTCACAGGATATGAGAGTTACTCCTTAGGCTATTCTTAATAGAGTATTTCATTTGGTTGTTTTCAAGAATGCCATATCATCTAAAATGTTTTACAACTACATATTTAAAACACCTAAAATATATGATTTTATTTTTGAGTTTCATAACACAAAATTATATTTTGTTTTATTGGTTGTCTATGGGTTGAAATGAAACTTATTGACCCCAATGCTAATTTCATAGGGTTTCATTTTTTTGAAAACACTGTAAACCCAATTTCATCTAGATGAAACATATCTCCTCTCTTTCTTTATAAATTCTTTACCATATCATCAAAAAATCCTGTGACAACTCATTTATTGAAAATAAAACTCCCATTGGGAGTAGCCTTATGTATTTAAATTATTATTGGTTATCATCATCGACCTTTTGCAATACGTTTGAACAATGCTCGATCCTAGTGCTAGAGAATCCTGGGATTGAACATTAAAAGGTGCGGTTGCACAACATTTCCATATTTAAATTGCTTTACGTGTAGGAAATTTTTAGATGACTTTTATTATTTTAATTAAGTTCAATTTTTTATTATCGGTAAATAAATATTTTCATTGGTAGTAATTTAAGTTTGCTATTACTATAGTTTGTTATAATTTAATATTGTTAATATTAATTATTTAATTATGTTATTATGATAGGTTGAAGTTATTTTATATTGATAGTATTAATTAAAAATTGATAATGTTTTTAGATATGACAAGTAAAATCTAATTTTATTCCATAATATTATTTCTTCTAACTTAAACAATAAAAATATTTTGCCTTATCCTATATACTTATATTTCTATGACCTATTATAAGTCATTAATTTCAATTCTCTCAACATGCAAATATGCCACATCATCTCATGTCATGTCATCTTTTTTCATTGACAAATATTTATGAAAATTCAAGGAGCATGCCATATCATATTTCTCCATTGAAAAATAATTCTAAAAAATCATATAGAAGAATAAACCACTTCAACTCATTCAATTTTTATGACCCACTACAAGACATTAATTTCAATTCTCTCAACATGCAAGTATGACACATCATCTCATGCCATGTCATCTTTCTCCATTAAAAAATATTTATGAAAATTCAAACAACATGCCACATCATCTTTCTCCATTGAAAAATAATTCTAAAAATTCATATATAAGGATAACTCACTTCAACTCATTCATAACAATTCTCTTAACATGCAGATATGCCACATCAACAACCAATCGGCATATGACACATTATCACCCAATGCCACATTAGCAAACTCAGAATCAACCCCCTTAGGTTTATATTTTAACCTCTGTGCTTTATCCAAATTAGTTTTTTATCCTTACCTTTTTATACAGAGGCCCTCCATCTATTTTGTATTTACAAAAGGGCACCAGAGCTTCTATTCTTTTATAATTTAGTCTTTATTTTTATATTCCGCGGCATCACGCGGGGTTACCAACTAGTTTCAAAAAAATAAGAAAACCCCTTGCCTTCCTAGTGGTTGATGGCAGGGGGCTTGCTGCCAAAGCAGTTGGCTGCATAGCCCTAGATACCACAAATAGGTCCTTGCTACCAAAAGTCGTTGGCAGCAAGGGCCCTGTCGACAAAGCCATTGGCTGCAGGAGTACAATGATGCAAAACTTTTGAATTGGAGTATATTTTTTATTTTAAAAAGTGGAATATGTTTGAAAAATTGCTGAAAGTCTGGAGACTTAGGGTATATCCAATTTTATGTCAAGGAGGGTTGAATTCAAAGCACATAAGTGACATTTCCTTCTATTGATTTACATAGATGCCTTATTTTTTGGTGTGAAACATGCCAAACCAAGATACCCAATAAGCATAAACATTAGCTCTCCCTAAAAAAAGCTCTCCCTAAAAAAAGGAGGTGATCAAACAACACCTTCCAGTAGGCCTACCTTTTTAGGACTTACTCTAGTCACAACCCTAGATGATCCTCATCTAGCTAATACACTCTTTTTAGGTGAAGGAATAGGGGGAAAAGCCCACCTAAACTCAGTTATGGTGAAGTGGATTGCAATAGACTTATGACATCAAGGTGGTAGTATGAAGCGGTCAATGTGACAATTTTTTGACACATGTTTCAAAAATCCTAAAACCTTCAGTCATTAGCTAAGCTTGTTGCTTCGTTTCAGACAAGCACACAGACCGAAGGACTACAATTTTGTAATAAGCGGATACAATATTCACCTAAAATTATACATAAAGCCTCCTTAGGAATGGGGGGAAATTCCTGATTCCTGTGTTTTTGCTATGAAATTCCTACATGACTATTGTGAAATTTCTGCATTCCAAAGGAGGCCTAAGTGATTGATTATCATGTTGCATAAAAAACATTATTCTGGCACTCCTGCTGGCTAGATTAGTGTCGACCAAAAGAATTGGCATTAAACATTTATCGACCTTCCAAACATAAAAAAGATATTTTTTGAAAGGTTTGTGCGCCGCCAAGGTTCAAATTGTTTGCCTTGTTTATCATTAAAGATATTTTTTGAAAATAAGGTAAGATCACTGTTATTTATTAAGGTACAAAGAGAGAATTATATGCTAAGGGTATAACATATAAAACCCAACAACAACAGGCCAGAGTTACATAGTCACCCAACAATAGTAGGGACAAATTCGTGTCTTCCAAAGAGCCACACACTATCAGCAATCAATGATGCAGCCTGGACAAAAGAACCACACATTGTTTTCTCTGCTACCTCTTCATGCATGTTGATTTTATGACTTGTGGGCAGGCTAAACATATATTGATCTGATGCAGACTCATGACAATAACAACTAGAGAGGCATCCTCAATGCCTCCAAGAGTATAGCCACCTCAATCATGTCACACAGTTGTCGATTCTTCTTAACAATGATCCACTTTTCTGTCTACATATCCCGGACCACTTTTAAACATGGTTTCCTAGATTTGATTTTAACCGGACGCAGCGGTCGGTCATATGACTTATGCCGACATTTTATGGCTTTTGTTGGCGGTGGATAAAAAACAATGTTCTCAACTTCTGTTGTGATACGTGCATACATGTTATTACAAAGTTGTACATTTCCACCTTAGCCTCAATAGTAAGTTGTGTTGGATCATCTTCAATAGAGATGAGAAATATGGGATCCTCATTCTCATTTGCCACATATGCAATTGATATAGGCTCATCTTTCGAATTGTTCTTTACTAGAACCACATCACCAACTGGATCAACATGCTGTAATGACTTCTGCTCCTCGAATGGGTTTAAGTCTACTTGAGAAGTACAAGTGCTTGTGGACATTTCAGTGGTCTGATCCACGAACACCTCATCAATGCCAAAGTTCAACACCCCATGGATCTCAGCATCCGAGGTCTCAATAATATGGGTTGTAGGTATGATCTCATATGTGATAGAGCCTGAAGGGTCCTCGCACACCATTGACTCAACATGTGTGCATGCTTTTCTGAGAGAAGCAAAGATCATCGGGCCGGAGAATGCTTAACTAGAGAACATGGTCCAAACAAGTCGGCATGCTTGAAGGTGAAATAAGCTTCCCATCTGGCTAGTGCATTCCAAATGTTTGGACATACATGCTAGCCACAACTTGATGGTAGACAACTCCTCTCGAAGGGGGCGAATTGCATCCTCTATGAGAGCTTGAATCAAAAGATTAATCTCTGATCACAAAGATTACAGAAAAGGTGTGACCCCAGACTTGGACCTCGGGTCACAAGATGCTAAAGCATGAGACACACAATAACAGTTGCTGCAACATACATGGTTGGTGTCTTTCTCATGTGTATAGTTTGGATGTGAGTCTGACAACACAAAATGATGTTCTTGCAAGGGAGATCCAGCTGTTGCACCTGGGGACAATGAAGAATGACGTAATTGTACAATATCAACCCAACTCTGTGTTTGTTGAGGAACTCGTGCTGACTCAGGATGAAGATGGTGCACTGAGAAGTTGACATGTTGGGGGCGACGAGTTGTAATGTCCATGTGGTGAGAGGACCTGATTTTAACGTTTATAGGTTGTGGAGAGTGGCGTTCATTTGATGGAGACATGGCCGCAACATCAACCCAACTTTGTGATTGTTGAGAATGGCGATGCTGCACAGTGTGGAGTGGGATAAAAAACGATATTGTCGCTCCCGATGTCTAGAGCTGTGACAACGGATGCAACAGAAGGAGTTTGTGCATGAGTTGACTTGGTGGCCTTGTGCAAGACATCTGAAACATCTGCTTCGAGCCCATTCTTGAAGGCTAGGCTTCGCTTTGACTGTGTCGGACGTGAAGACGACAACTTCACAACTTGATGAGGAGGCCCGTCCTGATGAGATTGGACATTCAGACCACCAGAGTAAACTGTGGGGGCTAGAAGGCCTCATCGAGTCCCCCATTGGGGTGGCACCTGACTGCGGAGGAGGCATTGGCAATGCCTCACAAACAGCAAGCTTGGTGACGAGGGGCAGAAGCAGCACCAGTTATCTGACAGACTGACTCAAAGAGGTTGGCAGCATAGTCCATCTGTATTAATGCCGCTATCAAGCACCAAGTCTGGTTCATGGCTAACTTTGCCTTATTTTTTCTGTTTAAGGTTAGCTCTCAAAATTAAATGATTAACCTTAGCCAAAGTTAGTCACTTGAGGCAGTGAACCAAAAAACCCCCACATCTTGGTCAAATGCCAATAATACAGGAAAATTTGGGAACACATAACTCAATAGACACGGGTAATTTTTGTTATATTCTTTGTGAACCTCTCCTGGTCTCTAGCTAGACACCAGGGAACTCAGCAGCTTTATCAATGAACTAGACACTGATGCAGAATCATTATAAATTATTATTCTGTTGCATTAAAAATGATCTACATTTGATCAAGAGAAGCTCAATAGGAAAACCACAATTTTATTCTCTATATATGAGAACAGAAAGAAAATTAAATAAGCCCACAAGTGTTACAGAACCCTGGGATCGAGCATTAAAAGGTGCAGCCGCAAAACAATTCCCCATCGTCGATAGACACGATAAGTATTGCAGTTCTCCCCAGGGATAGTGATATAGATCAGATTGCTCGGAGCTTGATATGAGCACCATTCATGGGGCGCAGCATCATCACAGGGTGAGGTGCATGTGTGTACGTTGGTGCTAGCTCAAACTCAAAGGATTGAAGTATCATGCTCATCGCCATCTTTGCCTCAAGCAGGGCGAAGTTTTGGCCGATGCAGATCCGAGGTCCCCAACCAAACGGAAAGAGCGCCAACTTATCCTTGGAAGCCTTCGCGATCCCCTCGGCGAACCTTTCGGGTCTGAATTCATTAACATCGCTTCCCCAAATGTCAGGATCGTGGTGGATGAACAGCGCGGATATTTCCACCGTCACGCCAGCAGGACATGTGACGTCCCCAATCTCCATCTCTTTGTACGTTTTTCGGCTGAAGACTGTGGCTGGCGGGTACAACCGGAGAACCTCGTAAAGAATCATGGTTACCTGCATTGGAGAACAACGTAATTTAACGGGTCCTTTTATGTATAATTATTACTAAAGGCAACAAGTATTTTCAACAATGTACTCACAATTTTGAGGCGGCTCAGACCGTCGTATGCCGGTTTTGTTTTGCCAAACAGGCCTAGGACTTCCTCCCTTGCACGGTCTTGCCACTCCGGGTGCATGCTTAGTACCACCATTGTCCAAGTGAGCAGTACTGACGTGGTCTCCATTCCTGCAAAGTAGAATAGCTTGCACTCCTCAATGACATCTTCAATTGTCATCCCCAAGCTGGATTTGCTATTCTCGTCAGTATGTCTCATGTTTGACTCCAGCAGTAGACCCAGTAAATCGTCTTTGGTGTTGTCGCCTTCCTTCATAGCCTCAATTCGTTTGCCAACCACCCCTCGTAAAATCGAGTTGACCTCCTTAATGATCTGGCGCATCCTTCAGTTGTTTTTCGTAGGCGAGTACCTGGTAGTGGCATACCCAATTCATTTCATATGAATATTAGTAACTGAAACAGAGCAAGCTAGCATAAATGCAGTGGAGTTCCTGAGTAAAATGTGTTGCTTGATATATATACTGGCAGAACGAGGTGCAAATTAAACGTGGGAGTTACTAAGGACAGACGATCGAAACTCACATGTATCCCGGAATGCCAAACTTCTGAATGATCGACATGAGACGCTCAACTTGCTCGGACTGCAGCTCAAAAATTCTTCTTCCCTCAAGGTAGCTGCTGCCAAATGCAGTGCGAGAAATGGCATCTCCGGTGAGGGTTTGGAGGTCCGGTGCAACATCCATCTCGCAGGAGCCATCAGAACCAAGGGACTGCGTCCATCTGACGACAAGATCTTCGCAACAAGCAGAAAATGCCGGTACCATGAGCTGCAACACTGTACGCTCTATGTCAATCAGACAATCACAAATGCTATAAAGTATCCGTTGTGTTTACTACTTTTAGAGTGGTAAACATTGGCACTAAAATTTGTAAGTTGAATTTGGTATATATGCGACACATATTTTAATTAGTACCTATAATGCTATTTTTTAGTATACCACTTAAGTTATAATCTGCTGTGTCACTTTTGATACCACTTCAAAGATGGTAAATAATTCACACGTGCGTCAGTATGCAAGTTTTTTAGGTAACCAAAAAAAAAACTAAGGCTTCGTATGCACATTGATCTTACAGACTTACAGTAAAGGTGAAAATATTTTGCATACCTTGAGCTTCTCGAGATGGAATGCAGGGTTGAGGATCCTCCTGTGCTTCACCCATTTCTCCCCTTCGTGGCTCGGCACTCCCTCTGCAAAGAGCTTTGACAGCGCCGGGAATTGGGGCTTCTCAAAGTGGCCGAACTTATTGGACAGCACGTCCCTGGCCAGCTCCGGGTCGGTGATGCTCAGTTGGGGATCGGGCCGAACCACGAGAAGCTCAACTTGCCGTGCGCTCTTATGGTGTTGTGCGCGAACGGCGCGACATGGGCGGCGATGTCGTGACACCGCAGCGGCAGGGGCCTAGACTCCGCCTCCTTGTTCATCTGGACGTAGTCCTTGAGGTCGCCGGTGAGGAAGCGGTACGACGTGCCGCCAAGACCTTGCGCGCGCAGCGCCCGCTCGAGCCGCCGCGTCCTCCACCACAGCTGCTCCAGGAGCCGGCCAGCCTGCCGCAGGAGCAGAACTCCCAGGAGAGCGTAGACCAGGAAGGTCCATGACATCGAGACGACCGCACTCGCGAACGCTCCAAGAACCATTGCTCAGATCTCAGGTGAAGCAGGAGAAGACGAGAGTGACTGAGTAGACAGTAGTGGACTACCGAGTCTTTGACCTGGTGGTGATGGGTAAGGTATAATGGCGTCAGGTTGATCCTCTTATAGAGAACTCCCAGTGGACAAGTTTGGTCTTTTGTGTCCACTTGTTTAAGGTTCTTCTCCTCAACCATATACGCGCGCTGCCTCTATCGCAAGGAACTTGATGGCGAAGAAATTGTGACGGGGAATGGACTAGTCAAAAGCTACTAACTATGACGTGCTGCATGGGTCGCGGCACCCACACCAACACCATATGCGACGGCAGCTTCTTCGCGGTTTCATTTCATATCACTGAAATCGGTGGGATTTTCTGGGAGCTGTTAGGAAATTGTGATCTCCTATAAATCAGGAGATCTTAGCCCTACAGATTTTCACACGCGTCTGTCGATTTTGTGACACTGAGTCTCTCTCACACAGCGCAATATAAATAGTAGGACACACCGGGGGACCAACGTCCGTCGTGTCCACAGTACCCCACAAATCCTATATCGATGGATCGATCCTGTAGGCGCTGAAGCAGGGGGAAGAATCCACTGCGCCGTTGTCATCACCCTACTCCCCCGGCGCCGTCATGTTGTCTTCCTTGTCGGCTCAAGGTAACCACTCCGTAATCCTTAGGCTTCTCTAGATAGTCGTAGCTAATTGTCTTAGGAGAAGGTTAGGATTTTTGATGTAATTAAGATTAGAGTTTCGATTCTAAGTCATTAGGACTCTCTTGACCCGCTAGTTTGCTGCTATCGCCATCAGGACCTATACCGATACCGAGCGACTTCAGACTGCTGTATCGGTTGTTGTGAAAATGTTAACAATACGTACGGCTGGAGATAGAGGATTCTGAACTCGTTAACTATACCAAGTATTGTTTAGCTTTTTCTAAAGTCTAGCTAGCTTTCTCAATATGAGTAGCTCATATGGCTATTGTTATTCAATTAATTAATTGGCAGACGATATCTAGCAAGCCATCCATGGTAAATTGTCAACCATAAGATCTGTCAATTCAGTCTCAGTTTCTCAAAGTTAAAATGTTTGTAGGGTAAGGTGTGCATTCATTTCTAACAGTGAGTGTATGCATGTATCAACCCGGCCTATTGAGATTAGGTCCATAGTGGCTCATGAACACACATCCATGAGGGGTAGGAATTTAGTCCAACCTTGCTAGTCTAAAGAGAGGAAGACCAACATCTAAGTCTAGATTGTTCGACATCACTAACACTGGATTAACCTTTTTACCAGAATTGAGAACAAACAATATTATTAAAAATAAAAATAAATTGCAGCATACTCATATCTCATGATTGAAAAATTGATGAAAACTGATAAAACCGGTCCAGTCTGGTTTTTTCGGTTATATGAAAACTGACCGGTTGAATTTAGAATTTTTTAAATAAAAAAATCCTAAAAAAACTAGAGTTTATTTTAAGATTTTTGGTCAAAACTAAATTAAAAAATTCAAAGTATTTTGTCCTACAACAATCATGGAAGTATAAACTAGTGTTAAAATCACGAAAAAAAATCCACCGATTCCTTTTAACCTACGACTGCAGAAACCTTATCTTCTTCATCCTGGATGGCTTCCCCACCCGCGCGTGCCCTCCCATCACCAACGTCGCTCCCTTTCGTTGATTTGCATCGGAGGTCGCCGCCGGTCGATTTACCTAGCCCAAGCGCCGATAAATCGGTGAGGGGAGCCGGTTTTTGCCAGGTTCCGGGCGGTAAGCATTGTGGTTCGTGCTTATTTTACAAAATCTGCTGCTTTTCCTTTCTAATCCAGCCCATTGGTGAGTGCACATGGTGGTGTAGAGAAGGTCCTTTTACCTAACGGCTTGCCTTCAATTTGTTATGGTTTATTTGCTTATGTGTATTTAAATTGTGTTAGAACTGAAATTAGTCTTCTATTTGCTTATGTGTGTATTTAGGACTTCAGATTTGTTCATGAGGATCTGGGCCACTTTGAGTTCATGTGTCGGTTATTCGGTGCTAGGGTTACATTGTTGGATTTGTTTCGTACCAAAGATTTTTACAATTTTTTTTGCCATTTCAATGTTAATTCATGGCATCGTCTAGTAGTAAGGGCTCGCGTGGGGGAAGCAAGGATTCTGCGGATTGGAGGTCAAACCGCTACTTTCTTCCACTGTGGCATGAGCGGCCTAGATGCAAATGTGGACGTCCTGGTATAATTGATGTGTGGGAGTTCGATGGCACTGACCGGTGGGGAGGCATTACTTCAAGTGTGCCGATCTTGACCCGGATTTTACGGTATGGTAACCCCATGCCAGTTTTGAATTTTTTTACTTCTCTATATTTGCTGACCTTTATGTAAATATTTGTTTCAGCCGTGCAATTTTCGTGAATGGATTGACATGAGGAAATCTCTGGTGTCACAGATGAAAATACCGGTAATAGAAAGTAAAATGTTGTACTTGGAACAAATAGAAGAGATGCGTGAGAGACGGGCTAGGCAGCTAGAAGAGAAAGAACTTGATATTCACATCAAAGAGATGAATTCCCACATGAGAGGTACTGAACTAGAACAAGAAGAAGATCTTTGAGAATGTGAAGAAGCTCTCAAGAAGAGGAAAGAAGAACTTGTGGTACCTGAGCGAGAGTTGAAGAAATGAATAAGAAGTCTCGCACTTAGTAATAGACCACTGTCATGTAATGCTCGCTTGTATGTCTTGTTCTCATGTATGAACTGTCTTGTTGTCATATATGAACTGTGTCTTGTATGAACTATGTTATTTATGAATTATGTCATATATGAACTATGTCTTGTATGAATTATATTTAATATTTGAACAATGTAATTGTATGTTTTATGTATGTCATGCAATATGGAGTTGTGGAGGTAAAAAAAAACCTAAGTCCATAGGCCCAAATGGACCAAAATGCAGAAAAAAAACTAAGTCCATTTTCCCCCACTAGGTCCCCGGTTCCCCACACCATTGTCAGCTCCCCAACACCAAACAGTCCTTCCTCTGTTCAGCCCCCACCCGCAGCTCATGGCGAGATGTTGTCCTCAAGAAAAATCAGCGTGCAAATCGGTGAGAAGGTCGATTAATCGATCGCATCCACCGATTAATCGGTCGGTTTGGACCGAAAATCGACCCCGGACGCTGATTAACCGAGGTGATTGGGTCCTCGGCGGCACGGTGGGGAATCGGTCGGCTTTGACAAAAATCGGTCAGTTTTGTCGATTAACAGGCTTCTACTACCGATTAGCCGGTGCTGCAGCAAGGTAATCGGGTTGTTGTTGCGATTTCTTCATTATTTGGCACATGGGAGATTGTACACAGACGGATGAAGTTTGGGAGCATAGAGAGAACATTTATTCTGAATTTATTTGCAATTATTGCAAGTGTACAAAGAAGGGGGTGGTGTGAGACGTTAATTTGAAGCAATACTTAGCCAGTCGGGGGAACAATGTGAAGCATTGTTCAAGTGTTCCACTGATGTTCGTGATTATTTTTGATGTGAACTTGATCGGACCGCCGATAGGAAGAATAGCAAACAAAAGGAAAGATTGTTAAGAGATGAAGTAGCGGTTGAATGCAATGTCATACATGACATTGATTCAGGCAATGATGAGGAATTACAGTATGCCCTCCATGCCTCTTGAGAGGAGGAGCAATTTGCAAGGGCGGCTAGAGAGCAGGGGGACGATATGAGAGCACGACAGTGGGTCATCTCAACTACAAGGTGGCTTGCTTAGAAGATTGAGGAGGTCAGCCTCACAGAGGGTGAAAGGCACTCCCATGCAAATAAGGATTGACACAGGGTCGTGGTCAATGAAGAGCAAGCTTGCAAAAATAGCTATTGGAAAGGTATGGGCAAAAATTTTCCACACCGAAGCTATCCTTGGTGTGAAGGCCAAACAGAAAGAAGTCAAAGGTGACAGACAAAGCATTGCTTGGAAGTGATGAGTCCACCCTGAATCTGGATGAAGGACGCAGTCCGCCTTACCAAGAGTCCAACTTGAGTTTCCCAGCCTCTTTCGATGACGATGACAACGATGGAGAGGGTGGAGGGTTAGGAGGTTATTGTATCACACCATCCTAACCTCTCCAGTTCATAGGTACGAAATATCTACAAATTTTCATTCATTTCTTCCATATTATTTTTTGTATTTGTCTAAGTCTTGTAGCTCATTTCGCAAGGGAGTCACATTACACTCATGCCACTCAGGACCAGGACCATGGTGTGCCACATTCTCAGAGGGTGACCATGATGGACTAGGACAAATATACATGCAGAGGAAGGGGAAGGGCAAGGGGAAGAGGAAGACAACATTATCTTTCCCCGGTGGCTAGTTCATCTTCTCAGACTACAGGTAGCTCTAAACCCTATGCTCATGGCTTTGACACATACATTGGCCCTAATCCCTCACAAATGGTCTATGACGTGCAATGGGTGTATGAGTGGGAGAATCCGGATTTCTATAACATGTAGGAGCAACAATTACAAACAACTACCGCATGGATGGAACAAATGTGGGAAGAGTAAATGCCAGTTGTTGGCTACGCGTCGAATAACACTCATGTCTACCGTGGAGCATCATATGGCTCATTACACTTGGATGATATCTCATTGAGTCCGCTTGACTTATGTTGTCTATGAGTTGCTCATTCTTGTATGGAACACTATGTATTGCAGACTTATGTTAGTCACACCTATGTTTGTAAGGTCCGGTTATACAAAGTATGTATTTGTGACTTATGTTGGCCAAGTATGTGTTGGACAATTTGTGGTGTACTCTATATAATTGTTAAAATCTATGTGTTCCTATGTTTTATTCTTTCATATGTGTTGTGTGTGCTCTTTTTTTTATCTACGCTTCAAAGGTCGTTGTACAAAAGTAGCTAAAATGCGCACAAGTCATGGCAAAAACATGTCAGAATTTTAGGTGATTTTTTCAGAATTTTTTTGCCACTAAAACCACCAGAACATAGTTCATCGATTTACCAATAAAATCGGTTCATTTTATCGACAAAATTGGTCGGTAAATCAACAAACTGACCGATTTATTGATTTGATTCGAACAATCAGCCGATTTGAATTTTCTACCAAATTTTTGACCGGTTTTATTGATTTTCACACATTTCTCGGTCCGGTTTTCAGTGCCACATGAATTTTTCAAACCCTGTCATATCCAGGGGATGAAGCCTTGCTGGCCATTTTTGGCCGAGTGCCACACACAATAGTGACGCAGGCGCAACCAAGCGATATCAACTACACATGGAAAAGTTGAAAGAAAAAACATGTGATGCCAACAAAGCGCACCAATCACTGGCCGGCGACATGTCCCGCGCCGATAAGCGGAAGCGGTCCGACGTGAACGATTTTTTTACTAGTGCTTAATTAGACCACTTGCAGGGATTTAACAGCGTTAGTTAGACGGCAAAGCAGTCGGTTTTACGCTTGCAGCCTATGCTGATATGACAAATTACTTGAGTCGGTTTCTGTACAAGCGATAACATATAGTTCAAGGATTATCGTCAGTTGCGTTATTAATGTATCCGATAGCAAGGATATAGTATACTAATTAACTCATGCATATAGTATGGGCGTTTTGT
>VSTD030000271.1:0-17350 GCA_008808055.3 Sporobolus alterniflorus | reverse complement strand
TAGTAAGTGAGGCTAATGCTCTGGTGGATAGTTCTGACTCATCTTCTCAGTGGATAGATGATCTCTCCATACCTGGCCCATATACATATCACATCCCAGACATTCACAGTCAGCAACCTACTCAGTGAATTTATGAGTGGGTTGATCCGAAGCTGTATAATATGTGTTACCAGGACTGGCAAAGCACTACGGAATGGACCAACTTCACATGGCAAGAACATAAGACACATCTTCAAAACTAAGGTATTATGTTCATATCGACGGAGGAGTATTATGCAATATAGCATGCACAATTAATGTAGTAGTTTATTTACATGTATCATGAATTATTTGCATATACTGTGGATGATTTTATGGTCTTGAGTTGTGTAATATGTATAACTCTTATGGTGTTTATTTACATGTATTATGGACTATTTGCATGTATAAATTTAGTAGATGTCATGACGTTGTTTTTTACAGGTTTTTTGTTATATTTACCGATTTTTAATAAAAATCGGCCGGTTTCTGGCACAAACCGTCTGAAAATCGCCTATCGGCCAAACCGGCCGATTTATCGGTGTTCCCGGTTTCACTGTTCCTCCGTCGCCTTCGGTGCGTTTCGGCTGAATTTTTTTGATTTTCACCGACTTTTACCGAATTTTTCAAAAACCAACATAATCCATGACGTCCGGTTTTCGTGGTTCCGCCGAATTTTTGAACACTGAACGAAGTTGCTGCCTTGGAAGAACACATCCAACAAAGCCTAGGAATGGTGCCGAGCAAGAAAGAAATTGGAACGAGAGGAGCAAAATAGGCACGCAGACCGAAGAATGAAGTAAGAAAGGAAATTCTTCAAGCGGCGGTAGCACAGGACCGAACCGCAGCATAGAAAATTGGAGCCTTGAAAGCACACCGGCGGAAAAATAAGGTGGCAAGCAGATCAACACGGGAAGAACAAAATCGCGACACCGACTGAGGGTCCGAATCCTCTGCCTTTTCCCTTAGAAAGGCAGATGCACACAGTGATCTGTGAGGGGGTGAACAGTGCTTCTGCCGTGACTAGATCTCATGGAGTGTCCCACGCTATCGTCCTCCCATCAATTTTGTGGCGCAACCGACAAACCATAGCCTGCTTGATTTTGAGGTCCAAACTAAAAAACCATCGTGGTATTTTGAGGCCCAAATTATCAAACTGTAACTGCTGGTTTTGAGGCTCAAACTAGGAAATCTGAAGCCACCAATTTTGAGCCCAAACCGGGAGAAACTGGCAGCATCGGTTTTGAGGCCAAATCGGGAGAAACCACCGTCACCGATTTTGAGGCCAAACCGAGAGAAGTCGTTCTAGTGGTTTTGAGGCTAAACCACTGACAAACCGTTGACCTTGGTTTTGAGGCTCAACCAAAAAACCCACGCTACTCATCTCCACGTGCACGGTGCAGACCGCACACAACGTCACCCGACCTTCTGATCGTTCGGCCACTGAGTACCTGACCATCCCCGGTCCTCCGCAATAAGTCTCTTACTCATGCCATGATCATCGTCGCTACCCGCCATGCTGCACCTGTCAGCTGCACACCACAAGACAAACAAATGTGATTCTCCATACGAACAAAGATAAAAGCAAAACCCAAAATGCCTCGGATTCAAATTCAAATCTCGTCAAGTCAATGACTCACCACAATCAAACCAAGGAACTGACCACTTAGTTTCTCACAAATGTCTCATGAAATAAGTTGGAGCTAGGGATAAACTTCTTGAGCAACAGGAAAAGTTGTTTTTTCAATAAAGAAAAATTAGTGAAGAACTCAAAAGGCTCCTAGCTCTTAAAAAAGTCATTGTGGAAAAGCTTGATCAAGAACTTATTCAAAATAAGGAGGTTACTTGTAGTCTCAAGAGCTCAATTGGTGCTCTTTAAGATTAATATGATGTCTTGCTAAAGACATACCTTGAAGTGCAATTTATTGCCCTTTGATAAAGCACCTCTAAGATCTTAACCAACGATAAAGCCTTTATAAGTCAATTAAGTGTGAAAACTTGTGATAAATAAATTGCTCAAGAAAATAATCACTTAAAGAGAGAAGTTAAGAAGCTTGAACTTGAAGTGAAAAAATTGAAGAAACAAGCTAAAGTGTAACTGAAGGATCGAAAAAACGACCAGAGGATGGTTGAATGAGAGCCGGTCAAAATTTCTCACTGAAACTTGACCCATCGATAAGAGCAGAAATTACAAACACAACCACGACAACACTTTCCGCTCACAAGCATTTTATCGAGCACCTTGTTGACATATCCAAAAAACTATTATGAAAACATGAGCACTAAAAAAACTCAAACATTTTATCCGATAGCTCAATAACAGTACGGGTGAATGAATTGAGATGCAGGACAATCGCCGAGAGCGGAGACGGCAAAAATCGGTAAGCAGAACTTTCCCTGCTGCAGCTGAGCGACTAAAATAACTGAACCAGCGGCTAGTAGAAACTCGCGCAGGGACCGTGAAGTCGCTGCAGAAGATCAAGTGGGAAACGACGCCTTGACCGGCGCCAGCAGATTTTCCGAGCAGGAATCGCGAATGGCGTGGCAGCCAAGGGAATCGAAAACGGATCGGTGGTGGAAGAGCTTGGAAACAGCAGCGGGAAGAGCTAAGTCACGACGGGTGAAACGCTGGCAGACGAGAACGGACAACACGAATCCGAGGAGCGCACTCCGACGGCAAAATCAGAAACGGGCAGAAAAAGATCCACCACCGAAGCAAATGCAGGCGAGATCAAATCAAGCTGCACGCAGACCAAGGAGCAGCAGTGCAGTCATGTGCGGACTGAAAGACCAAGAAAACCATAGCAAAGCCTTGGCTTTGACGGCGCTAAACGGAATCCTGTGTGCGCACAGGGCCTAGTAGGCCTGACCGGCAGAGAAGCCCACAAGCAGGAAGCACCGACGTTGACGACGAAATCAATAGCAGATGCGGAGATCGAACATCGAAACCCGAGAACCACACGGGCTGAGACCGTGATCCAGATCAGGCGAGCGGAAAATCGAAAAAATCCACCAACAGAAAAATAGCGGGAGTAAAAACGAATCCTTGGACGTGAAGGCCAAAATCCACGATGGGAAATATCAGTCAGCGGCAGCAAGAAACGAAACGAAAATCGACCCTGGCGACTCAACGAGAAGCAAAGCGAAAACGATGTCGCACGGGCACACACCTGCGAGCGAGAGCGCTCAACTAAATGGACACCCAGATCTAGTGCATTCCATAAGGGAAAAATAAACAGCACAAACAAGTTCCATAAGCAACGAATTTTCCATTGAAGATTTGAGCAAGGTTATAACTGAATCATGAAGGTCAGTGTCCTCCCTACTTCATTTAATTATTGGAATAAAAAATTTGTTCTTGACTCACTCTTCCTAATCTAAAAAGTGAATTAAAATAAGAGAAGTGATAAAGAGCCACATTCCTCTAGCGTCATATTTATAGGCCAAGCAGAAGACTAAAAGACTAAATTGCCCCTACGATATAATATAAGAAAACGCCAAAGCAAGGGTAGCAGGATCCGACGTAGCCCATCACATCGACCCGTCCGTCTTCAACTTGATCTCGATGTAACCTCAACGATGGTGTCACGTGCATCACCCGTCGTCACGGCTCCACCGGTCTTAAGGCCAGATTGAGAAATCATAGCCCGACTTGCTTTCACGTGAAGCAAGCCGCTACATCTCGACGCGTGTCCCACGCCATCGCCCTCCCATCGGTTTTGTGGCGGAACCGACAAACTGTAACCTGCTTAATTTTGAGGCTCAAAATAAAAAACCATCGCGGTGATTTTGAGGTTCAAATTACCAAGCCGTAGCTACCGGTTTTGATGTCCAAACCAGAAAACCCTCCACCTACTTCTCTTTGAAGCTTAATCAAGAAACCGTCGCCACCGATTTTGAGATCAAATAGGAGAAAACCGTTGCCACCGATTTTGAGGCCAAATCGGAGAAAACAACCACCAATGATTTTGAGGCCAAACCAGAGAAAATCATCACAGTGGTTTTGAGCCTAAAACACTGACAAACCGTCCCAGTGATTTTGAGGTAAAACCACCGACAAATTGTCCCAGTGGTTTTGAGGTCAAATCACTGACAAACCGTTGACCTTGGTTTTGAGGTTGAACCAAGAAACCCGCGCTCCTCATCTCCACGTGCGTGGTGCACGCCGCACACGGCGTCACCCGACCTCTCGATCGTCCGACCACCAAGTACCCGACGTTTGTGACCATCTATAGTCCTCTGCACTAGGTCTCCTACTCCTGCCACGATTCTCGTCGCTGCCTGCCATGCCGCACCTGCCACCTGCACACCACGAGACAAGGAAACATGATTCTCTAAACGAAACAAAGATAAAGGTAGTAGAACCACCGAAATATCTCGGATTCAGATTTAAATCTCGCAAAGTCAATGACTCATCACAATCAAACCAAGGAACTGACTACTTGGTTTCTCATCCTTCTCAAGACAATCGTAACATTATGGTGAAGAAGCTTGAGAAGAAAAGAACCGCAAGACATATTGCCTCTCAACCAACAAAGAAGCAAGTTGAAAAGGAGAGGGATGAAAAAGTAGAATATACAAGGAGTGTCTTCTTGAATGCAAGGAGACCACATATCAAGAGTAGAATTGACTACAAAAATGGTGGCAAGCACAACTTTAAGGTGAACACTAATGATCAAGAATTCATCAAGTTCAGTAACGTCAATGTCCAACAAGAGAAGAAGCAAAACACCAAGATTACTAACAATGTTTCTCATTCTTATACTAATGCTTCTCATATTTTTCATATGTCATATTATGATTTTGATGCTTCTTATGTACTTATGAGAAATAAGGTTGATAAAATTATTGCTTTGCATGTTGGGCCACACCATAAGAGATCAAAGACTAGTGTGTGGGTGCCTATGTGTCTTGTTGCTAACTTGAGAGACCCAACCAAACTTGGGTACCTAATACAAAAGCCTAATTTATTTTGTACGCTTACTCATTCGGTGGTACAAGTTGGGTATTCAATAGTGGATGCATAAATCACATGACCGGGGAGAGAAGGATATTCACATCCTTTACAAAGAACGGGTATGAAAATGATTGCATCACGTTCAACGACAATAGCTAAGACCAAGTTCTTGGTTTTGGTAAAATTGCTATTACAACAAAACATTCAATTTCTAAAGTTATTCTTGTTGAATCTTTGAACTATAATTTGTTTTTCGTTTTACATCTTTGTGAAATGTGTTATAATTGTTTGTTCATCAATAAGAGTGTGGCCGTCTTTAGGAGAAATAATGATTCCTTTACATTCAAAGGTGTCTTGAGAGGGAAGCTCTATCTTGTGAATTTTATTCCTGAGAAAGTGAAACTTGATAGATGCCTAATCGCTAAGACTAACATGGGTTGTGAATGACCGGAGAAGGTCACCAGAGAGGGGGGTGTGAATAAGAGTCAATTAAAATTCCTCGAGGGAACTCGTTCTATATCCCAAAATCGACCCGACGCGGCTCTTTTCTAACTCGATCAAAACCAAATAACTATAGACAAGCTGTTGGTCTTCCGAACCGGATTAGGAAAACGAAAACACTAATCAAGCGATCAAAACCATGTGCGAGGCTTCGGCAACCAAAATCAAACAAATAAAGTAATTTACTGTCTTTCACATATTTCACCGAGTACTTTACGGGCGTATCTGAGAAACCACCATGAGAGCATCATGATGAACTAGAAAAAAACTTAAATCTTTTTATCCGATGGCTCAAGACTAGATCAACTTCCACCTGCAACAATCTAAATCAAAGCACGAACAAACTTGAAGAGCGGTAGCCAAAAACAAGAACAGATTGACACGGGAAAGCAGTCAGGGACCCCAGCGCTTGAAACATGGCTCGGCGCTGAAGCAACCCGAGTGGGAATCGGTGCTGTGCAACCGGGACTAGCGAGAACCTATGCAAGAAGATTCCATGGTGCTGAACCAGCGAGGCGAAAACAGCAGCCAGAAAAACTGAGGCAGGCAGAAGATCACGTAGGCGGCGGCAAAGATCGGCTCCGATGGCGCACTGAGAAAAACCACTAGGGCCATGTAAACGCACTCGAAGCAGCGGCTAATTCCAATGGATCTGGTGAGAAAACACGAGGGAAACAACCTTGGATTCTGACGGCAAAATCACAGGCGTTAAGATCAGGCCAGCGCGTGGGGCTGGGAATCGAAACCCTGGGCGCGGCTCCAGAGACTGAGCAACACAACCTGCCATGCAGGAGGAAGTCGATCCTAACCAGCGTTCTGCTAGCCGGACCAAAAATAAGGCTACACGAAAATGAGGACCAGGACTAGAGCAGGAAAATGAGGAGCACCTATGCGGACCAGTAACTGAGATGAAAATTGGCAGCACTTGCCCAAAATCCACTGCATAGGCGACACCAACAAAGAAAACAAGACACATGAACTTCGGATCCAAGGAAAGAACAAAGGAAAAAACGAGGGGCACAAGCGAGATCTAAAAATTGATTTTTCATTGTAAATCAAAACATGATTACAACCGATCCACGGAGGTCACCGCCCTTCCTCTCTCTTTTGATTGGAACTAAAATTTGTTCATGGCACACTCCTAATCTACGAAATACAAAATGAGAATAGAGAAGTGGCAATGAGTCCCATCCTTCTAGGGTCCTATTTATATGTCCAACTAAAAGACTAAACTACCCCTAGGGCATAATACATAGAAAATGACTATTTTGGGGTAGAAGGGTCCGACGCAGCCCATCGCATCGACCCATCCATCTTCAACTTGATCATCACGCGACTCTGTGATGGTGCCACGTGCACCACCCACCGTCTTGCCACCGCTAGTTTTAAGGCAAACTGGGAAACTCTAGCTCGACTTGCTTCCACGTGAAGCAAGCCACTAGATCTCGATGCAAGCCTCGCGCCGTCTCATCCTCCTGTCGGTTTTAAGGCACAATTGACAAACCATCGCCCACTTGGTTTTGAGGCTCAAATAAGAAATCGTCGCGATAATTTTGAGGTCCAAATCACCAAACCGTACCTGCTAGTTTTGAGGCTTAAACTGGGAAACATGATCCACCAGTTTTGAGGCCAAACTGGGAGAAACCGTCACCACCAGTTTTGAGGCCAAACCGAAGAAAACCGTCACCACCAGTTTTGAGGCCAAACTGGAAAAACCGTCCTAGTGGTTTTGAAGTCAAACCACTGACAATCCATCAACCTTGGTTTTGAGGCTCAATCAAGAAACTCGTGCTCCTCGTCTCCACGTGCACGGTGCAGACCGCATACGACTTCACCCGACCTCCCGATCGTTTGGCCACCGAGTGCCCGACCTGTGTGACCATCCCCGGTCCTTTGCTCCAGGTCTCCTACTCCTGTCATGATCCTCGTCGCTGCCGCCATGCCGCACCTGGCACCTGCACACCACGAGACAAGGAAACATGATTCTCCAAACGAAACAAAGATAAAGGTAAAACCATCAAAACTATCCCAGATTTGAATTCAAACCTCATCAAGTCAATGACTCATCGCAATTAAACCAACTAACTGACCACTTGGTTTCTAAATCTCTCCCTTGATTCGTCCATTGACAACAAAAAAGTACAAAGTTTGAAGTTCAAATTCAAGACCCCATGAAAGACAGCTAGAAGATTAAAAGCCAACGAAAAACTCAAGAAGGCCAACAAGAAGAAGAAAAACTGCAAAAGTCAACAAAAGGCACGAAAAGCGGTAAAATCATGAAAAGAGCAAGAAAAGCTCAAAACCAAAGCAAAAGCTCAAAATCAACACTCCCCTTGAATCAGACTCCCCTGACACTTTCAATGCAAGCTCTCCCCCTTAGATAGACATTATCATGTTTCTTTTCTTAACCACCCTGTTAGTAAAGAGTTCAACCAACTTTGTGCCCATATTCTCCTCCTTTGGCAATGAACTCATCAAACATAAACCAAGAGAAGAATGAGATGCTATACATGAGATTTAAAATTAGGGTGCTTCATAAGGTATACAAGCAAGTATTTAAGCAATTATACACACCATTATGCCAAGACTTGCAAAACAAGAGTGAATCCTCACAAAGAGACCATAACAGGATAATAAGCAAGTAGCTATGAGGTAAGATAGGCATGAAGTGAATAAGCAAGTTAAGCAAGCCACCACAAGCATAAGACGGGGAAAACATGGACCGTCCAGGTGTCTCAACTCAAAGTGAGTGTGAGACTCTCCAGCAGAAAAACTAGACCTACGCGGGAAACGAGCATCACGATGAGGACATGAGCCATATCCAAAGCGTCTAGGCACAAAATGGTTCTCTCATAAACCAAAATCATATGAGTGATGGTTAGGTCCATGAGAGAACTGAGGCAAAGCACAAGAAGAAGTGCGAGGCAAAGCACGAGAGTAAGAATGAGGAAGAAACTCAAGGAACTCTTCATGATATGAGTTTTTAGCATACTCAAAATGCATCTTCTCAAGCCTCTTTCGATGGAAGCAAAATTCATCTAAGTGACCAGCACGACTACATAATATGCAAACAAAAGCTTCCTCTCTCAGCTTGGGGGATTCTTTACTCACTTCTCTCTTTGGGTTGAAGGAAGGCTTTGGGTTGGATGGGTAGTGAGCTTTGGTGAATTTGATTGTTTTCTCCTCTTGGTGGTAGCTGGAGTTAGGAATGAACTTAAGAGCACTTTTCCCAACCTTATTCTTACACCTCTGAAAGCCAACACCCAATTTGTATGTAGATTTGGCTGTACTCTCATCAACCCAACTCAGGTCATCCTCAATCATTTTCTCACTCAAAATAGGTTTCTCAAGATGTACAGTCAAATAGGCGACCTCCTACTTAAGCTCGATGTTCTCTTTGGTAGCATGGAAAAGCTTACCCTTGAGAGAGCCATATGCATCACACGGAAGGTATAAAATAGTGAGAATGATCAAGTTTGTGCTTAAGATCTTTAATCTCAACGGCTGAAGCCTCTAAATCTGATCCAAGCAAAGAACAAGTGGTGCAAGCACCAAGCAGTGTGGAACAAGATTTGAGCTCTCTGAGTTCTAACTTGGCACCCTCAAGCAGACTAGCAACATGAGAATACACGAGCCACATATTCACATAGTTAACCATGATCATAGTGTAGTTATCACATGGTTTAGCACTCATATCATCATGCACAGATCGAAGAGAAGCAATTTCAGAAGAAGCACTTTTAAGTTTAAGATTCAACTTCTTGTTTCTGTGAAAAAACTTGCAAACCAACTTATCCTGGTTGCAAAGAGCATTTTTAAGTTCGGTGACTCTCAAAGAAAGACTCGCGGGGGATAGATCATCGCTTACATTGGAGTCAGAGTCAGAGATCTGTTTGGAAGACTTGCCCATGATGCAAAGGGCAGTGAAGTCGCCTGGCTTGTGCTTGACCTTCTCATCCTCCTCTAAGCTGGAGGAGTCATCACTGGAGAAGTTGAAGTCGCTAAGAGCAACACACACGTGACATAATCTTCTAGAATTTCTTATTCTTCTTGTCCCTGTAACACCCAGTGTTACGAAAATCCTAACTAAGTTACTTAAGATGCAATTAAGTCTTAATGCAAGAGCAGATCAAGCCTTCGAAGTTGCAAATCAGGATTTAAACTATCTAAGGGTTCAAATCCGAAGTTCCTAAGTGCTATTTAGTGTGGACCGATATACTCAGTCAACAAATTTTCAGAATTTATCAAAGTCGAATTAGACCTTGCTCCCAAGAGAGAATTTGTTCCCCATGACCTGTTCTACTTGTCTGCAAAACTGCAAGAATTATAGAGATCAGAAAGTATTTATTTCAAAGGCCCAAACGGAGCAAATCAACTCAGTTTCAGACTTGGTACAAATTTCCTCCAGTTTTTGCTTAACGATTAGCACTATTGTAAATTCCATATCTTCTTCGATATTGAGATATGGTGTGTGCCTGTCACCCATACCATAGTAAAATCTTTGGAGATCACCATGGAGCAATCCTTGTCCAATGTGGAGGTTTGATGGATTTGCAACAAGGGTTTCAAGTAGCCTATCCGACCACAATTCAATCAAATAAGTTTTCCTAGAATCTTTTGAATAATGCAAAATCCATCGAGATTTGAAAGAAGTTGCCAACGTGAAAAGTGTTAAAAATTCGATTTCATACCTCCACGCAAATTCCTAGATTTTTAGTCCATATCTGGCTATTTCTTTTTATTTTATAAAGCCTAAATTAGACCTTGATTTCCCAAATTTTTAATTCAAAATTTATTTCGAATCTAATGAGGATCCTATGGAGAGTTGTTCACTTCTTCAAATCCTCCAAATCATATTTTATTTAGAAATTTTCGAGTTCAGGAAGACTGGTTTTGATTCGAACCAAGTTGGAACGGAATTGAATTATTTTGAATTTTATTTGAATTGCAGTCGAGCCCACTTGCCATTCTCTCCCCTCCCTCCTTCCTTCGCTGACAGGCGGGACCCACTCTATGGGCTGGCCCACTGGCCAGCCTCCCCCACTCTCACCTTTCTCTCTCTCTTCCCCTACCTCCTCCGCGCGCGACCCGGCGGCACCGTCCCCGGGCTGCCACCGCCCGACCGCACGCGCTTGTGTCCGGGGTCCCCAGCTCGAGTGCACGCCGTGGCCAGGCCCCCCCTCCTCCTTCACCTGGCCGCGCACCGACCGGACCCTCCCATCCCTCTCTCCCCTCGCGTGCCGCCAGCCGCTAAAGGGGCACCGAGCGACCTCCTCTCCTCTCTTTTCACCCCATCGCAAGCCTTCTTCACTCCGCGGGCGCGCCACCCTCCCTCCACTTCCCCACCGAGCCCCTCCACGCCGTCCTCTGATCGCCCGAGCCACTTCCTCCGTGGAAAGTTCGAGCCGTCGCCGTCGCCATGGCCGCACCGCGGTGAGCTCCCGTCCCTGGTCACCTCGGTTTCAAATCCCGTGTGCCTCACGTCCCCCTCCTCCTCACCTTACTGCAGGACCCGCATCAGGACACCGAAGATCACCGAAGCATCTCCCCGCCAGCGAACGCCCCAGCACGACGCACTCCGCCCCCCTTCACTGTCGCGCCGCCACCTCGGTGTGTCCCCACCGGTTCCGCCTTGCCTGGCAGCTCCCCCTCTTCCCGTGCGAGCTGTCCCCATTGGATTCCCCACACCTCATCGCCCATGTGCCGCAGGCCGTGGGCTAGTTTGAAGCCCGGTACTGTGCGGCTATTTCTAATCATTTTTCAATTGATTTAATTCCGAGAAAATAGTGCAAACTTCTAAAATTCGTAGAAACTTGTATGAATGTCCAAAAATGGCAAACTAAATTTTGTTGGACTCCTGTTATTCAGCTCTACACAGTGGGCTTAACCAGACTCTCATTTGTGTAGTAATTTCTTGTACAAAATTTGTAAGAACTCAAATACAAGAATATTTGTTTACAAATATATACACTTTATAAGGTTCTGAATTTTTGTTTTAATGTGCACACCATGATCAGTAGCTTGTAAAAAAAGTTCCATAATTAATGCCTGCTTAGAATAATTTCTAGGATTTAATCTATGTTTCTGCAGTAAAGAATTTGTATAAAATAATTTATGGTTATAAAAATATTAATTATTGGTGTAGAACTTCCTTGCACTGTGTAGAACCTGTATAAAATCAGAGAAGATGATTAGATGCATGAATCTCATGTTATTAATTTTCTAGGGCTTAGTTAATTGTTAGAAATAGAAAAGCTTGGAAATAAAATTTGTAATTAGCTTTATAAGTTAAATTGAGTAGGTTGGTCCTAATCATGCATCACATTGCTCCTTGCACCCCATGCATTGCTCCATAATGTCCTTAGCTCATGTACGGCTGGTTTCTCCGATAGGTCATGTATATGCGGAGCTGAAACTCGAGGTGCCGACGGAGCAAGCTCAAGACGAGGACTTTCACTAACCTAGTTTTGACTCAAGGAAAGTCCCGGTGCATGCCACCAAAGTCCTTGTCTTTTGCATTTGAACCTTATTTATAATATTGTATGCTTGTGCATTAAGTTTATAGGCGATGGATGACACCATAGATACATTAAGATCTTCCTTCCTGATTATCATTGTTATCATTGCTACAATAGTTGCAGGTCATTAGAAATGACTAGACGTAGACATAGGTATCGGTAGAAATTGAGTGGTCAAAAGACCACGTGTCGACAATAAGTGCTTAAACACTCTTATTTATCTTTGGATATTAGTGTTGGATAATCTGAGACCGGGCGGGAGCGTTAGGGGGATTAGTGGAACCCTCAGAAGGGAAGGGCGAGGAGAGTGCTGTGGATATTCTGAGGTTTTTCTATGTGGCAGCCCCCTCCTATGTTAGTTAAGGACCGAGGGGTTGGTACCTGTGAGCAAGTATTGAACGTACCGATCGCACGCCCATGATATGGGCCCGATAAGCTTAGCAGTCGGTTGTCAATAGAAGGTTAACTTTTCCCCACTGCTCCATTGGCTATTGTGGGAGAGAAACTGGGTACGGACCCACAGATCGGACGGCCAGCGTGCTGTGGATTGTGTCGGGAGCCCTTCTTCTCGGGTGCAATGGATCTGTTCAAATGTATTGATGACTGTATGAAAGGTTGCCACGTATGGGGACCGTCTGTAGGAAGCGTACATCGGGTGTATGTGGACTGGCATGAGAAGCGTACGTGTCGTGTTGGTCGGGTTTTCCCTGCAGGCTGTACATCGATTCGAATCGCCGTGACTCTCGGATATGGGTAACCGCTTGTTCGTGGCTGCCATCAAGTAGTAATTTACTAGATTAATGATTAATGTTATTTTTTGAATTATGCTTATGCTTTGCTAATTACTTGTTTGCAACCCTTGCTTTATTAGTTTAAATCACAACTTTTAGTTAATGATTTGAATATAGCTGGATCAAGAAAGTAAGAAATGGCTATAACTTGAGTAAAGCTAAAACTTAAAAGTAAGGATCAACCTTTAGCGTGGGTTTGGAATAATATAGAGCTTATCTTATTTTAGCCTTTGCATGCTAGGAGTTGGCTATTTATGGCTATATTGATGGGTCAGTCTTGTTGAGCTTTAGTTGCTCATGCTTTGCCTAGATGTTGTTTTGCAGGTGTGTCTCTCTCTCCCTATCAACGTGAGCCATTCTTGAGGTCGGCATCTCTAGGGCAGGGTGCTGTTCTCAATAGACGAGTGTCTCGCTTCCGCAAAATATTTTTATTCTCTATCTTCTGCTTAAAACTCTATAATCGAATTTGAAACTCCAAATTTGTATTAAAGTTTAACTTTTGAGAGCATTTCATATGTTTAAATTGTGTATGTGATGTATTATTCATCATTTCTTCGGTGATGACACCCCGTAATGATCCTGGTTAGGACTGACCATCCTTGCTTAAAGGTGGGACGTCACAGCTAGTGTCAGAGCCATTATGGGTATAATACGTCACGCACGGTCCTATTTTCGAAAACTATGGTGAGGATACGCTTAGATGCCCACATAAGGACTATAGTAGTCTTAACAGGTGGCAAGCTAACAGGGATTTACTTTCTGCGATTTACTTCCTGTAACAACACACCTATGCCAAGTTAAGAATGTAAGTATCCTCATGCTGGGTGATGTGAATTCCGACCCCATTGCCTCAAGGCGAGGTTTGCTTAAGGCAGTCCCTGTCGTGCGGTAGGGGTTGACGTCTGTTGTGCGACGAGTCACAACCGCGTACCCAGGGCGAGTAGAGACCTGGGAATGTCTTGTGGCCACTTCCACCAGACGTGAATACATTCTTGTATTGTATGTAGCACTGTCCACGCAGTGTTAAACACGTGGGAACCACTTGGGGGATAAGTGGTGATGTATGTCATATATGTATATTGTGCTTTTCTGCAGGTATGTTAACTACGATTGTGTAAACTAGTTTCGCTAGAACTGACTACGGGGATGAGTGTGACTGCCACCGACTATACGTACGTCATATATATTTGGCAAAGATTTTCTTTTGGTGAGGAACAGATAGGACCGATATATTGCATGATGTTGTATATGCATGTGCATTAACGAGTTGAACTTGGAAAAGCAAATTGAAACCAATGTAAATTAACTCCGAATTTCAACTGTCTGTAGCTTTCTTATCTGAGATCGAAGTTCAGAGTTTTACCCACCGTTAGAAAGGTTACAAAATTCTCTAGGATTTTGGTATTCAGAGTTCCCCCAAAATTCTTTTGGAAGTGGGTGTAAAGTCCAAACTTCTGTAGATGGTCTGATCTGTCCAGAACTGAAACCTCCCCCAAATTCCAGTGACCGTAACTCCTGCACCGTTGGTCGGATAAGGGCATATTTGTGCTTTCTGGAAACATCTCAAAATTCCCTATCACTTTTACATTGGACATTTCTCCTTATTCTACACCGTATCCAATCAGCGGAGTTTTGCGAGATCATCATCAGTCCGAATCAAAATCTGTATTCAAGGTTCTTCCACTTATGCACTGGATTCCAATGATCATAACTTTTTCTCTGTTTATTGGATTTGAGCATGAGTAATGATTGGAAAGTGGAGAAAGTTAGATACAAGTTTGGTATTACAAGTTTTCGGAGATGATAATGTCTCGGTGGTAAAAAATGCAGTTTCCCATATGGTTCAGTCTGTCAGCACAGGCTTGTAGCGGCTGGGCTGATGTTTAAAAATTTATAACTCCTAAACCGTTTACTGTATCGGGACATGTAAATAACTGATGGAAATAGGAAAGAGTCTTCTATAACTATTGTATTGGCTCCTGGTCAGATTCCAGGCATGTCAGCGCCAGAATTGAATTTTCTGACTGCTGCTCACAGTTAAGTCAGATTTGACGTCGGTGTTAGAATTTTTCATTTTGAAGTTTTCTTGGAGGATTCAGTGATGGACACCTGTCGTGGTGTTTCAACATCATGATGGGGCATTTATCTTGTTTTCGTTGGTCTCTACTAGAGTGTTATACCTTTGACTCCTCAATTGTGTGGGTACAACCCGGAAAGCGCCTTGAACTCCTTTGAATCACATGGTAAACCCTCCCGCCCTTTTGTCCATAACAAAGACATGTTATCTGTCGGTACCCTGAGGACTGGGTACCCCTGCGTGCAAGCTTCAAATCAAGACAACGGCTCCCGCCTCCCGGCTGAGGGCAGCTCTGAGGCCGCCACATGTCCCCGCGGCTCTAGCTCCCGCTCTCAGCTCGGGGCAGCTCTGGGGCCGCCATGTGTCCCCATGGCTCGAGCTCCCGCTCCCGGCTCGGGGTAGCTCTAGGGCCGCCACGTGTCCCTGTGGCTCGAGCTCCCGCTCCCGGCTTGGGGCAGCTCCGGGGCCACCGCGTGTCCCCGTGGCTCGGGCTCCCGCTCCCGTCTCGGGGCAGCTCCGGGGCCACCACGTGTCCCCTCGGCTCGGGCTCCCGCTCCCGACTCGGGGCAGCTCCAGGGCCGCCACGTATCCCCAGGCTCTGCGGGTTGCCAGCAAGTAAACAAATATCCTCTGGCAGCCCGACCATCATGATCTCCATCGGGGCGGGTGTGCCCGTATCTTCGAAGGCGTTACGTGACAGGGGCTGCTCTGCACACTCGCAAGGCATGCAGCAGGCGGCTCATTAAATGCAGATGAGACGTGTGGCAGGCCGGTTGCAGTGGCCCGTCATAGCACCAAGCGGTTCAACGACTCTGGGCCACATGGCTACTGCAGCCTGGCATCAGCGATGTGGGCCAACTATCAGCCGCCGCTATGGGCCTAGTGATGCAACGACGTAGCACTGTGTCAAAGACTGGATGCAGCGTGGTAGGTGACAAGACCCGGCTTGCCCACACCGTTGAAGATATCATTGGCTACTCCTAGCCGTTGTGCCCTACAGTGTAGGGTTCACCTACCCCTGAGGCCACCAGTCGGGCCTTGGGAGCTCATTGTAGCTACCCGACCTTGAGCTATAAAAGGCTTGGGCAGATGCCATTTCCAAGGGGTCAAAAAACAAAAAGGCCCAGGCAAGCCAGGGATAAGCACAATACAACTCAGTTCTCCCGTGGATGTAGGGTATTACGCTCAGGCGGCCCGAACCACGTAAATCTTTGTGTCAACCGCGTTCATCCATTGCTAGCGACCAAGAGACCAAAGTCCCCTCCAACAAAAGAACCACAACGGGCTGCTCCTGTAGCGGCACCGTTGGAAGTGTCGTAAAACCACTTCGATATTTTGCGTGCCAGGAATGGGGAAAGCAGTTAGCTAGCGGTGCTAACCGCTGATTTTTGGTTTTCAGCTCCATAGCCATGGTGTCTGTGGCGGCCTCCTCTCACCCTTCTCACCGCGAGAGGGAGTTTGAGTGGGAGACTACTTCCTGGTCTAGAGCGGGCTGGTCGCGATGGCCGAGAGGCCGCACCGACACGACAACAATCATGCTAGAGAGCCAGCCAGCCATTGGAACAACGGCATCACCGCCGGCAGTAGTGGGCCCTGACACCGAGTTGCTAGCGGCACGCCAGCTGCTCAACAATCCACCTCCGGTCGGAGCGTCGCCCTCAGCAGCTGAGCAGTGGCATCAAGACGTCGACCAGCTCATCATCGCCACCATCAACACGCCACACCGGGAGGGGTGGCGCCAACCATCCATGCAGCAGTCACGCTTTCTGTCAGCAGCACGTACGCCATCCATGGCATAGGTGCCCATGGGGGTGCTAGGTGCACGCCCGCCGGTGCAGCACCACACGCCGATGGCCAGCTACCGGACGACGGACCTCAGGGAGGAGATCATCCACCGTCGAGGTGGGGAGGATAGTCGCACCACCATCGAGCGCAACCACGAGAGGCGTCGAGACATTGAGGGTCGCAGCCTCGAGAGAGACTTTGACCTGCATGCACCAGTGGGTGCGCGCCAAGCTGCACATGTGCCTCTCCCCCTGGCTCCCCGGGAGTTTCAGGGTTGGGGGGGTGCATGGCGTTTGCCCCACACCTGCGTATGGTGGTCTGGCCACCCAAGTTCCAGCCCCACCTGCCAGAGAAGTACGACGGGACGGTGAACCCCGCTGAGTTCCTGCAGATCTACTCCACCTCCATCCTCGCGGCTGGGGGGAATGAGGCTATCATGGCCAACTACTTTCCTGTAGCCTTGACGGGGACAGCCAGATCCTGGCTCATGAATCTCCCCGAGGGGACCCTCCACTCCTGGTCAGAGCTGCGCCTCCAGTTCATGGCCAACATCGAGAGCGCCTACGCTCGGCCGGGTAATGAGACCAATCTCCACGCTATCCAGCAGCGGCCGGGGGAAACCCTGCACTCCTTCATTTAGCAGTTCTCTCAGGTTCGCAATAGCATTCCTCGTATCTCCAATGCTTCTGTAGTGGTTGCATTT
>VSTD030000270.1:0-17358 GCA_008808055.3 Sporobolus alterniflorus | reverse complement strand
CGATCTCCCCAACACACACACACACTCTTAGATCTTGGTAGTCCTCGACCAGTTACTCAAAAAATAACCTCCAAGTGATAATGCCACTCTCTCACCTTTATTCGTACTAAGAATGACATGACCCTTTCTGTTACCACACTGAATATGCAAGTCTTCATCTTCTCTTCAATCCTCATAAATCTCCATATATAGTAATTAGTAGCAAAATTGAAAATCATGTTATGCCTTCACTCTTTCCTCAATCTATCACAAGGCTTCAAAAACATTTTTATTTCTTCACTTTAGTTTGTCAACTTTGTCTCACCAAGATTCCAGCTTCACTCGACACTTAAAGTGTATCCTTTGCTCTCGTATTGTAATAAAAGGCACTATAAGTGTATCTTAGAGAGTTATAGATATCTTTGAACCAAAAAGAGTAGTTCGGTCAACATATAGTGCCCAATCAACTGACACTTCTCCCAATTAAGAACCAAATCAACCACAACACAATGGGCTAGCACTTTTTCAAGATTAACCAAACAATTATCAAAGATAGTACCATGACCAGAGAAATCATCCATAAATGCCTCCATGATATCTTAAAATCAGCAAATATAGTGTGTCATGGAAAATTAAAAAGTTCTAGGCACATTGCACAAATCAAAAGACATTCTTCTATATGCAAAAGCTCCATAAGGACAAGTGGAGGTAGTTCTACTTTGATTGCCGATTTTTATTGGGATTTGAAAGAACCTGGAATACCCTCAAGGCACCAAAAGTGAGAGTGCTTCACTGGTCTCTCCAACGTCTTATCGATAAAGGGCAGAAGATAATGGGACTTCTTGATTGCTTTGTTCAATCTCACTGTAATCGACACACACCCTCCAACTAGTGACAATCCTATGTGGGTTTAGCTCAGTTCTTCTCAAATGGTACCCAAGAAAGACATATTTCGCTACTTGAGATCGATGCTCTAGAAGAATGTGGATATCAATAAAGATGTTAATCATAGAATTAAAGCTGACTGGTTAAAGTGGTGCCAAACTTCTAGTGTTGTTTGTGATCCAAGGACGTCATAGAAGCTATGAGACATTCTATAAGATTGTGATTCGACCGGCCATGTTATATGGAACAAAATGTTGGCATACCAAAAGACGACATGTCCAACAACTAAACAAGTTGAGATGCGTATGGTATGATGGATTTGTGGCCATACAAGAAGAGATCATGTTTAGAATGATGACATGTGTGAGAGATTAGGGGTGGCACTAGTGGAGGACAAGCTTGTGCAACATTATTTATGATGATTTGGATATATCCAACGGAGGCTCGCGGAGGCACTAATTTGTAGTGAGGTAATAAGTCGGACCGGTAATGGGAAGAAAGCCAGAGCAAGACCAAACTAGATATTAGAGGAGTACGTGAAGAACTATTTGAAGGATTGGAGTATCACCAATGAGTTAGCAGTAGATAAAGGAGGGTGGACGCTAGAAATTTATGTGCCAGAACCATGATCTTTGGTTTCTACTCTTTTATTGTCTTTTTATGTTAGTTTTCTTCTTTTTATTCACCTTTGTTTGTGTTTTATTTTTTATTACCTATTCCACTTTTTCTATTTGGTTTTTTATTTCTTCCTTTTTCTCCCCCCTTTTCACTTTTTTGTCTCTGTTTTTGGCTCTTGTATGTTTCATCTCTAGCCTACCCAACTTGCTTCGGACTAAAAGGCTTGGTTGTTGTTGTAATGAATAAGACTTACCCACTCACTATTAGCAATAGGGTAGATAATACCTGCATTTTGGAGTGGAATGACTTCCTTATGGACCAATTCTCTCATTCCATCATCTATTCTTCTTTGTGGTTCAATCACCGGCTTGAAGGTTGATCCTGTGAGAGCAAAATGTGGTGTTTATCCCTTTGATGTCCTCAACAGCCTATTTATATACCTCAGCACTGCAAGAAAATTTCCCTTCTTCCGTGAAAGGTTTTCATTTATAATGACTTGATAGGTCTTTCCTGTGCCAAAATACTCATGGTAGGGGCTTCACTTCCACATGGGGCACATTATTGAGATCGAGTGGGTTGACAGGTTCCAACATCACCAAAGAAGTGACTTGCATACCGATCGGCAAGCACTTCTCTCAGAAACTCCAGAACTTCGGCATCTTCTGAACCCCCGGTGAAAAGTTCCCTCTCTTCTAATGCTCTCTATTAAGGATCCCTAAAATTCTGGGCAGAAAGATCTTCCTCCAGACTTTCATCGAGAAATTATCGAAACTGGACTAGACCGCTTCGTCCCCCCAATGTTTATTTTACAGGTCCATTTTCAGCATCCAACACGGCATGGACTGTTTTAAGGAATGGATGGACAAGGATTGCCCTCTCCACGTCTGGAGCATTCTTGTCGAGAATAAAGAAATTTTCTATTCGGGAATGGGAGTCAAGGTTCTGGTCAGAGTCAAAGAAGACGACGATGGGTTGCGGCCTTTGGATCAACCCAGTGCCCTTTTAGGTTCGGGATTAAGGGAATGTGAGGTGGCTGTGTGCACAGAAAGAACATTGGCCTCAAAATGTTGTGGACAACCCTGTTTTTTGAGTGAAAACTGTTGGCACATGAATTGAACAAGAGCCGAAAGTGCCTGCTCGAAATAGGGAAAACCAGACCCTCCAGTTCTATCGGGACCGACTACAGTCAGGGACACCGTTGGATACTTCGACGAGGTGCTTCTCCTCCGGCCAAGCGACATTTAGATGATGAAGAGGTGAGAACCATGATAACCTAAGTGGTTGAAGCAGTGGATACTAGATCTAATACTAGATCTAATTGCAAGAAAACAAAAAGAATAGAAAAAACTAGGGCAAAACTAAGAGAAAAGTAAATTATATTATATTCGATTATTGGACATATCCATCAGCCATGAACTATGTTTATATAGGCAGCAGTACATAGCTCTTTGACTCAAATATGAGATAATCTTTCCTAAACAAACTAAATCTCAAATTCTAATTAGACTCTATTTGTTCTAAAAAAACTGGATACTCCGGTATCCCAAACCGGATACTCCAGTTTTGTGACTTCAGCTTTAAGCATGGATTTCTTCTATCTTTGCTCCTTGATGCTCTTACTCCTTTTCCATTTCTCAAATGTATTGGGATCCTCAAATCTTCACGTTTGGCTCCTTCCCTATTCCTATCCTGAAACTATGAAAACCGGATGTTTCAGAATACAGAACTGGACTGTACGGTTTTTCTAGTCTTGCTAAATTTGATCATCAACACATGCCCCAGCCTTTTAGTTAAGTTTGCATATTAAAAGACATTTTTAGACCAAATTTGATCTGAGGGTGATACTCATGGTGTTTCATCGTCCATTTTTGTGCTAAGGGCGATAATCTCGTTATCGGTAGTTTCTAACTCATGGGTATTGCCAAACACTAGGATAGTACATTTACAAGTACTTTTTCTTAAGTGCCCTTGGCAGTGAAGTCTCTTATATACTATGAACCACATAAGAATTTTTAGGAATTACTTACTCAATTCTATACGGTCTTTCCTAATTTGGTGACTACTTCCCAAACTTGTTACTTTTGTACCCGATAAGCAAAATCGTCTTCCAAACAAGGTTTCTAACTTGAAATAATTTTTTCTTGACTCTCTTATTGTAGGCTCTAGCTACCGTAAAATTATCTCTCTCGCTCTCACCTAAATCCTTCATTCTCTCATTTGATGTCTCGTCTGGCCTATTGAGCATTAAATTATGATAATCTATACCCGACAACTTATTTTATCGAGCTATTCACAAAGCATCTAGATTTAACTCTACCAGTAAAATGACTTCTTGCCCATATACTAACTCAAAAGGTGTTACCTTTACAGCGCTATGCTTTAAGATGTGATGTGCCCATAACGCTTCCGACAAGACTTCATGCCACCTTTTGGGATCCTCCTCGATCTTCTTCTTAATTAGCTTGATTAGAGTCAAGTTCCTAGAATCAGCCTACCCATTGGCTTGAGCCTAGTATGGTGAAGAAATAAGGAGTTTGATCTTAAGAGACACGGCAAATTCACAGACTTGATGAGACATAAATGATGAACCTTGATCCGTGGTCAATGTTTGAGGCATGCTGAATCTATGAACGATATGCTCTAAAATAAATTGGATTACCTCTTTATGTGTCATATTCTTTGATGGGACAGCCTTCATCCACTTTGTGAAGTAATCCGTAGCAAGTAACATGAATCGATGGCCTTTAGATGAAGCATGATAAATTTGGTCAACGAAGTCTAAAGTCCAACTACAAAATGGGCTTGGTTTGATTATGGGATGTAACATAACTGCAGTAACCAATTGCACATCTCCGAATTTTTGTCATGATCCACAACCTTTGTAGTACCTGAAACAATCATTTAGCATAGTCGGTCAATAGAACCTGACATGATGAAGCAACCATTTCATCTTATGAGCTGATTGATGGGTACTACAAATACCTTCATGAACCTCCCTCATCGCTATCCTAGATTGATCCGAACCCAAGCATTTTAACAACAAACCATCTATAGTTCGGTAATACAGAATATTATTAAGTATAACATATTTCAAAGCTTGCCGCCGAACTTTTCTATCGATAATATGATAGGGTTCTCTAAATAACATACAAGAGGTGCCCTCCAATCATCAGGTTCAGTCATTGTTGTTTTGCTCAAATTGTCCGAGTTCCTAGAAATTCCAGACCCTCTGGTTTCCAAAATCGAACCATTCGGTTTTGATGATCCGTAGAACAGATATCTGCACTGCGCATCGATTGAAAATCAAAACATCTGGTTTGGCAAACCAGACCATCCCACTTTCTGATACTCCCACTTAGAATTGGCTGTTGCAACATGTGTATAATTACATTAGCCTGACATGCAACTATGCAAGTATCAAAGTGGTTTTACGACACTTCCACCAGTACCACTACAAGAGTAGCCCACTGTGATTCTTAGTTTGGAGAGGGATTAGGCTGCTTGAGTTCTTGCTATGGAGAGAGCATGGTGGACATGGTGGTTTACATGGTTCGGGTCACTGGAGCATAATACCCTACATCAATGGGAGAGTTGTTGTATTGCTGTGTGTTCTTTAAGCTAGCGTTGCACTGGTCTAAATGGACTTGGACCTAAAGAGCTTGTCTGAATCTGTCGTCCACCCGGCCTTTTATAGCTCATGGTCGGGTGGTTACACTGTGACCCAGGGCCCAACAGGTGGCCTCTGGGCTGAGAAGATCCTATATAGTATCTATAGCATTAAATGCAGATTCTGAGTAATGTTGACGCAGGTGGTGCCCGATGTGTCCTGTCTTGTCGATCCTGCCACGTGGCATGTGATCTACCACATAACCCCCGTCTTGTCAGGTCGTAGCTTCTGCCAGCCATGTAGCGCTGCACAGTAGTGTGGTACTGTTGCCCCAGGCATGCTCATGTTGCAAGTCATGATGACGTCGTCTGCCCGCATGTCTTGCCGGTGCCTCGGTAACGTGTGAGCCTTGCTACATACCCGTTGTGTCTTAGTATTTCTTTATTCTCGATCCATGTAGGGCCATGGGACGCATGGAAGCGCGTGGAGCCCTCCTGAGCAAGGAGGCGGGCTCTAGAGCCATGAGACGCATGGCAGTGCTAGAGCCCTCCTAAGCAGGGAGGCAGGCTCCAGAGCCATGGGATGCTTGGCAGCACCGGAGCCCTCCTTAGCAGGGAGGCGGGATCTGGAGCCATGGGATACGTGGCAGCACCGTAGCCCTCCTCTGTAGGGAGGCGAGATCCGGAGCCGTGGGACACGTGGCAGCGCTTGAATGCATGCCCTTCCCTTGTCTTAGCTTGAAGCTGGTACGTGGGGGTACCTGGTCTGCAGGGTACCGACAACTAGTACTTAATAGCAAGTAATGTCTCAATTTAGAACAAGCATAAAACAAGGATAAACATAACTTTTCAATAAATGAGTACCTTGTTTCATCGTTGATGAGGCGATGACTTAAGTATGTAATGATGTGCTCCGTGTCATCCATCATTTGTGTCAATACCGCCCCAAGTATGTTATCCTCGGCAGGGATGTATAGCGGAAATGGGATCCTGACTTTAGGTGCTTTCATCACTGGCGGCAAACACAAGTACTTTTTTATGTCATCAAAATTGTGTTGTTGTTCTGCCTCCCAAGTAAACTCGACTTCATTCTTTAATCAGAGTATTGGAGCAAATGCACTAATGTTCCCCGACAAGTTAAAAATAAATCACCTCAAGTAATTTAAATTTTGAAGAACTTTTGCATGTCGTTCTTATATTGTGGTGGCTACACTTTGTTGATAAACTCTATTTTCTTATGATCAATCTTTGTACCATGCTCATGAATAATAAATCCTAACAACTCACCAGCCGACACACCAAACACACATTTTAGCAGATTTATTTTTAACCCATACTGACGCATTCTCTCAAGACCTAAGCGTAAATCAGCTAAATGCTATCCGATTTAACGACGACGCCATTAATGTAAATTTTTAGTATGATTCTTATCAAGTCAAGAAAGATAAAATTCATAGCTCTTTGATATATTGCGTCAGCATTTTATAAACCAAATGTCATGACAACCCATTCAAATAAACCGATAAAACCAAGACAACAAAAAGCCGTTTTGGACATATCCTCTTCAACCATGAAAATTTAATTATAACCAGCATTACCATCTAAAAAGCTAATTACTCGATGTCCAGAAGCATTATTGATAAGCATATCGGCTATAGGTATAAGACATTCATCTTTAAGAGTTGCTTTATTTAAATTATGAAAATCTATGCATACCCGAATTTTGCCAGTGTTCTTCTCCATAGGTACGTGCAGCAGAGAGACTCGAGTGGGTTCATGGTGACCTATGTGGTCTCGTGACATCGGCGATGCCACATGGCAAGCGTTACTTCTTTCTTCTGGTGGATGATGTGGGCTGCTACATGTGGCGGTGAGTTCATGACATGTCACTTCATCGAGCACTGTGTTGAACAAGGTATACATGGCCACTTCACTGTCCCATATTCCCCAGAACAAAATGGGGTAGTGGAGAGGAGGAACCCGTCCGTGATGGGAATGGTGAGAAGCATGCTCATGGGCATGAACATGCCAAGCATGTTCTGGAGGGAGGCTGTACACACGGCCGTCTTCATCCTTAATTGGTCACCTAGACAAAGCATTGATGGCAAGACCCCATACGAGGTATGACATGGTGTGAAGCCCACCGTTCACTTCCTACATATTTTTGGTTGCGTGGCACATGTGAAACAGGGGAACAAAAGACTTGCCAAGCTAGAAGACCGAAGCACGCCCATGGTGTTCATAGGCTATGAACATGGGTCCAAGGCATGACGCTTCTATGACCCGGCCATTGATCGCGTCCATGTGATGAGGGACGCGGTCTTCAAAGAGGATCGCACCTAGAACTGGTCTGAGGAAGATTTGGGTGATGGTGAACCGTTCCAAGTGGACTACGTGGTGGTTGGGAACATGCATGCTAGAGCCGGTGACATGCAGTGGCCAAATTCGCCTCTGGCCACTCCTGGAGCAAACTCGCCAGCAAAAGCATCACCAGGTAGCATGGCCATGACCATGCACGGGTCTGAGCCGTGCACACCAGCCACTCTAGAGGCGCCCGGAGCAATCAAGCTTGGCACACCGCCGGCGGACATGTTTGACATCAATGAGGAGGCAGACAATGCACCGCTCAGGTTTAGGTCGATGGCCGATATACTTGGGGGTGTGCCACCACAAAGAAGTGCAGACACTCAGCTGACAGAGCAACTGCTGGCAACAATTGGTGATGAACTATCTACCATGGAAGAAGCATTGGTTAACAAACCATGGCACACTACCATGGTGGAAGAATTGGGTTCCATCAAGGAGAACAACACATGGTCTCTGGTTGATTTGCCAAGCAGGCTCAAACCGATCGACTTGAACTGGGTTTTCAAGCAGAAACATGAAGAGCATGGAGAGGTTTTGAAGTACAAAGCAAGGTTGGTGGCCAAAGGCTATGTGCAGAGGCAGGGCATAGATTTTGATGAAGTCTTCACTCCAGTCGCAAGGATGGAATCGGTGAGTGTCATACTCATCCTTGCTACTCACCTCAATTGGTCTGTCCATCACATGGTTGTTAAATCTACATTTCTCAATGGTGACTTGGGAGAGGAGGTATACAGGTCACAGCTACTAGGATTCATCAAGAAGGGTCAAGAACAAAAGGTGTACAAGCTGTAGAAAGCACTCTATTGCTTGAGACAGGCGCCAAGGGGATGGAATTCAAAACTGGACACAGTGTTGCATGAACTCGACTTCATCAAGTGCAAGACATAGTATGGACTCCACACTTAGTCAAGAACAAGGTGAGACTTGTGGTGGGAGTCTATGTCGTTGATTTGATCATTATGGGAGAGTCAGATCAGGAGCTGAGTATGTTCAAGGAGGAGATGAAAAGAGTGTTTTGGATGAGTGACCTCAGTGCCTTGTCATACACTACTACAAAAAGGGTTTATTGGGTCAGCTGGAAACATATTTTGGGTGTCGGGTAGGCTAGCCGGTACCAAATGTACGATACAAAAAATAGTCCATTTTTAGTATCAATTGTTCCCAGCCGACACCAAAACTCAATTTTCAATAATAAAAAAAAGTTGAGTCCAGATCTAGCCCAACGGGCCTAGATCCAGCCCCCCTTGCCGTCGCCGTCACTGCCCGCTCGTGGTGGTGGAGCCAGTGCCATCGACCCCTTCGCACACCGGACTCCCATGCCATCGATCCTTTCACCAGGCCAGACCCGTAGGCAGCGGCGCCGTTGAGGTAGGTGGCAAGGTGGTTGTGGAGAGCACCGTCGAGGGAGCGCGAAGCAGGCGCTCATGAGCGCAGAGAGCGCTGAGGTCGAGGACACCGGGGCCGGGTCGAGGTCGCACCACCGGGCCGCTGTCGAGGTCATTGCCGCTGGGATGAGGTCGATGTTGTCGCTGCCGGGGTGAGGTCGATGTCGTCACCACCGGGATGAGGTAAAGCTCGAGGCTGCTGGGCCAGGTCGAGGTCGTTGCCGTCGGGACGAGGTCGATGTCGTCGCCGTCGGGACTAGGTAAAGCTCGAGGCCACCAGGCCGGGCCCGGCCGAGCCGAGGTCGGTCGTGCCACTATGCCAAGGCTGAAGTCACGCCACTCCATTGAGGTCGACTAGGCTGTAGTTGAGGTGCCTCACGCAAGATGAGGAGGAGGCGTGTCATCCACCATGGGCCACCACCGCCACCGCACAGTGATGCTTGCCGGAGCGAAGAGGAGGCGAGCCGGGCTGCTGCTGCATGTCGGGGTGCATCATGCCTTCCACCACCGGGCGTCGGGCTGCAGTGGAGGTGCGCCCGAGCAGTGGCTACTCTGGCCACCTCATGTCAGAGAGGAAAGCAAATGCTGCAGGGGTCCAGGCTAACGAAGTCAACGATAGAAAAGCAAATGCAAGGGTTTAGGCTAACAAAGCGTGACACACGGAGAGAGGGAGAGGAAAGATAAAATTGTTGATGTGACAAGTGAAAACACACAATCCATGTATAGCAATTTTGTAGCTTCTGATTGGTCGAAGAAAGTTGGTGCGGATCAGTACGCTGGTGGGGATATTTTTTAGGGTGGCTTGCGCCCGCGCGCTCATCTCCAAATTTCATCCGGTCTTCGCGGCTACTCTGAAATTTATTTTTGGTAGCGGCCGGTATAAGCAACCGATACAAAAAATCAATTTTTGGTATCGGTTGTTTCTGACAGCCGATATCAAAAATGAAGTAACATTTTTTGTATCGGCTACAGTTGTTAGCCAATAAAAAAATTGATGATAGGTGCTATGATAAATCATTTTTCTAGTAGTGATACTATCTAGAACAGAGGTTAGACAGGGGAAATAGGGCATTAGGCTGAGCCAGTGCGCCTATGCAAAAAAGCTGCTTGAGAAGGCAAGTTTGAGCAGCTGCAATTCGTGTGCAACACCCATGGAAGCCAAGCTGAAGCTGTCAAAGGTCACGGATTCACCAACAATCAATGCCACCATGTATCGTAGCTTGATAGGCATTGTTCGATACCTACTCCATACAAGGCCTGAATTGACTTACAATGTTTGCTACTTGAGCTGCTTCATGGAATCGCCCAAGCGTGAACACCTGGATGCAGTCAAGAGGGTGCTACGATATATTGCAGGAATGATGGATTAGGGCCCATTGTATCCCAGAGGAAATAGTGGAAGCTTCAAGCTTTTGGGCTATAGTGATAGTGACATGGCAGGCGACATTGATGAAGCAGAAGCACTTCAGGCGTGTTGTTCTTCCTGGGGGATGGTGCTCAACATGGAGCTCACAGAAGCAGAGAGTAGTAGCTCTTTCTTCGTGTGAGGCTGAATACATCATTGGGACGACGGCGGCGTGTTAGGCGGTCTAGCTCGCATGGCTGCTGTAGGAGATCATGGGGACACAAGCGGTGATGCCACAAATCATGATGGACAACATGTCAGTGATTGCCTTGAGTAAGAATCCGGTTCTTCAGGGCAGAAGCAATCCCATCAAGACTAAGTACCACTCATCAGAGAGTGTGTCAACTGTGGAGTTGAGCTGGAATCGGTGGGCACCGCGGACCAGCTCACGGACATTCTGATGAAACCTCTCACAAGAGTGCATTTCCAAGAATTACGTGGAAGGATCGACGTGATCAAGCTCATCGGCAACTGAATCAGGGGGAGGTTGTTAGTGAATTCAGTCACCTTGTAATCACGTTTCAATAGTTTTGCTTTCCACGAATAAGGACATGGATTAGTCAGGGACGTGTCCCACACCACTGCAGCGTTCAGGAGTAGTCGCATAGCATGCATGCGATAACGGTCGCCCAAGTCTTCCGCTTGGCGCATGGTGCGCGTGAACATGCACTAGGGCATGGGATCGTGCGCGGAATGGCTGATGAACCGGGCGATGGCGTCCACTATCTGAATTATTGCATCTTGCATCTATAAATAGGAAAATACCAAAAAGAGGAGGGACGCTTTGGACCTCCCACCAACTCTCACGTGTGTTCACCAGTTCGTGTAATTGTGTGTGTGTGCGTCGGTTGCTTCCGGCGATCGGTGACCCTATCATCTGACGCTTGGGGGTTAATAAAGCGGGATATGGGATAAAATAGTCCATCATGACTTAAGACCAGGATCACCCATGTTTACAATGCATGAAACACAAATAAAACATGAAAACCAAAATACTAGGAAAAAATGATTAATCTTAGAAATTAGTAGAATAGGTGATTTAGAAGAAAAAAATTGGCTTGCTCCCCGGCAATGGTGCCAGAAAAGCTCGCTGACGTAAGATATAGCACCACGATGTGTAACCATGAGCATATGGTCAGCTGTAGCTTTTCCCTCAGAGTAATCCAAAGTTATATGAAAGGAACAACCAAAACTTTAACTAAACTTAATCTGCTAACAAAGTTGCAACTAGTGTTGCGAGAACTATGAGCTACTAAACAAAGCCAGGAGTTTGTGAGGACCGGGGTTCTCTCCGAGAGCTTAGGTTCACCTAGCAAATTCTCTATCACAGCTCCGTGCTATATATGGTAAGTGAGTTCCCCATACACCGGTACTACACTCTGCCCCATATGTCACATGCAGTCCTCCTAATCACTCGCCGTGGGTTCCCCATACAAATACAACAGATTCATCAATGTAGGGTTGTCTACCAGGCTAGAATAACTTGGCCAAAGTCACAGGAAATAAAGCAACTATTGCAGAAGATCCGAATGCCAATCAAACAGGAGTTCAAGTGTTTGATTTTTTTTGCACTAATTTCAGAAGTCAATATAGTTATTAGTCCTTTTGACTTATGTGTAGCCATCTACATGAGCTTCAATTTCATCTATTTCTGAAAACAAGGCAACAATAATGGTATATGGACCATACTAATTGTTATATATCGAAAAGCTTGCTTTATCTGCGTTGAGTCTGAAAGTTTTGCTTCTACTAGAAGTTGAGAATTGTAATAATGAACAGCCATATGCATCAATCGATGCAGAAGCTGGAGTAATGGATATTATATTTTCTAAAAAATATATCGAAAACCAATATAGTGAAGCCTGAATAGATGTACAGCACCTACTCTCCAGTAAAAACTTCTGAGATAATTGTCATGTTAAATAATTGATTTTTTCGTCTCTTTGTGATCAGTTACTGGATAAAAGACAAGAACATGAGAGGGGCCGTATGGGTTTGGTCGTTGTCATCTCGGATAACAAAGATATCTCCATCACCCAGGAAAACCCCGATTATCTTGTCCACACCTTCAGCTTCCATGATGCTAACAATGCCAAGGTCATGCATCACATTGCAAGCAGCTCCGGTGGCATCTTCGCCATTTTGGACGACCAGGACTACAAAATCAGCGAGGCATTCATGTCTTGCATCAATAATTTCACCTCCATCATTGCTGTGAATACCACAGTCAAGCTCCACTGCAACAGCTCATACCCTTTAATGCTATCCAGCATAAAATCAGGAAAATTTAATTTTACCATCGGTGATGATAAAAGGCATGGTTTCATCTCTGCTGGAGCTCTCTATGGCGGTGCGGAAAGGAGATTCATGGTCTATGTGGAGAATGTTCCGAAAGATGACTATGAAAATTTGTCAAAGATGTTGACAGTGGACGTGACATGGCAGCATGCGTCCAGCCTGGTCCATGGGAGCCAACCATGCAGCACAGTTGAAATTTTAGGAGGCAAATATAACAAATCAAGGGCGGTAGTTGTGGAAATTGTCCGCAATGAGGTGATCAGCATTGTCAGTGAAATTGCTGATTCCATGACAGAAGCCAAAGGTTTGAAAAGCGTTACGCAAATGTTGGACCTATATAAATGCCACAAGTTGCCGGATGACGGTGTGGATTTTCTCATTCGCCGAGAACTATTCAGTCATGGATATGGAATCAATGAGGAGATCATTGCAAGGCTTGCGAATGACAGGGATGGCTTCTGGCTGTCGTACATAATCTCATGGCTATCTTTTCAAGAATCATGTGAGAAACCACCGTTGGCACCTAGTATGCCACGCCAGAAGACCGTAGAAAAAATGGATCAGGGTGATGGGACGAAGAAACAAGACAAGCTGGACTGAAGAGTGATCAGTCTGTGGTGGCCACAATATGTTCAGTTAATAAAAACTAAATTTTTATGTGTGTTGAATGGAAATAACTGCTGACTTGTCAGAACTACAAGAAAGTTGTTAATACTTAATTAATTAAGATTGTTATACCTCTTGATTATATATTTTTAGCAATAAAAATATGTGTGGAGCATATCTTTTGTGGAGCCGAATATGTCAAATAATGTGCTTCTCACACCAGTTGGCGTTCAGCAACAAGACAACTAGTCTTGCCCTGTAGTATGTAACTGTGCTGCTACTGCCACTAATACAAATGAGTACAGTAGCAACGGGGTGACTCATTGTAGCAACCGGCACCTTGTGGCCTGTTCACCATGGTTACATCACCGTAGCGTCCGTCCGTATAGTGACCATAGTAGCAACTGGCACGGGTGACATCACTCGAATCCCGATGTTGTTACCTGTATGACAGAACCACCTCAGGGAGGGGTTCGTTGACCAGGATTAGTTTGAGTGATTCTCGGTGAAGCAGGAACACAATCAACACATATAAGTACAATACCAAAATATATTGAAGTTCAAGTATAAGTTATTATAACATAGGTTTACGTTTTAAGTTGAAGCCCGACAGACGCTTCAAAGAATAAAATAGAGTTTGCGGAAGTGATTTCTCTCATGTTTGGAACATTCTTTTCGCCCTAGAAGAGAATGCCATTCATCGACGCTCTAAGCCTGAGAATCCTAGTATGGAGTCCAACCCTCATTGGTTTGGACTTCCCACTGACAACCCTCATCGGCATTGCCGGAAAGAGGAATCAATTTCTCTCCAGCACACAGAAGACAACAAGAGCAAAGCTTGAGCGACTACCCTCAGCAAGACTTATCCTAAGTGAATAAAAGATTACCACTAGACATGCAAAGGCTTTAAACAATGCTAATAACTCATAATCCTAAAAGCATATAGATTAAGTACTATTAAGCATGTTAATTAGCCAATTTAAGTTGATTAATATGAGAAGGTTTGCATCTAACTCTGGACATGCAAAGGTATCCAAGCAATATTGATTAACATAAGCCATGACTACACGGTAGTCACAAATCCATAAAGTTATCATCACAATATTATGAAGTTGATAATTCTACGTTTAGATTCGACGGACAAGTCGTTACCCATATCCAAGGGTGTCGCAGAGATTCGAATCAATAGCCATCCTTGCAAGGGTATAAACCTGACAACACGACACACACAGGCCCGGAGGGCACCACAAGTGGCAACAATTCACGACGTGACCAAAAAGCCGGGCCGGGTCCTACCTCGCCCTAATGTCGTCTTCCATGCGTGTGCCTCAGTGGACACACCGTGGGTGGCCTGAACACTATCCCATTGTACACCCATGAAGCGAGGTAAGGTATCATCCAACTCATCGACACACAAGGCTACTCAGTTTGGGGATTCTATATGTCCTGTATGCATCAGTACATTTCAAATACTTGTTCATTCGGACCCAACTGATGCGGCCCTTAACCGACACGGGTGGAGGCTACCACCTTGGTGCTCTGAATATCAGATCAGACCACTTCCCTTCCTTCCCATCTAGTATTCTCCACTTTCCCCTAATTGCCCCGCCCGGTCTCAAGATGTGCTAACATCTCGATCAATCCACTATGCCACATACACCTCCATCGATAGAAAGGGCCCTATCGCGAGCGGTTCCAACCACTCGTCTTCTACTGATAGTCTATACAAAGTGTAGCATACTATCACATTCTTTCTTTCATTGGGGTAATCTGACTTCATGTCGTAAGAAACCCTAAGCCATAATGAGATGCATGATTTAAATGATACAACTAAAAGAACCTTACTACCTTTACTTAAGCACTTAGTGGGTTCAGAAGGTAACAAACCTTAAGACCACTAACGACATGGCTCAAGTGTGGTTCTAGGGTTTGGTCGATGGTTCAAGCATGGTAAGATTAACGAACTTAACTTAAATAATTCCATTCCCTAGGTCAATTATCCAAAAGAGGGTCATCAAGGCACTAATTCAAGGCACATGACCAAGAAAGGAGTTTGATCTAACTTGCCATGCATAAGTTATAAATTTTAGATCAAGGTTTCATAATTAGAAATTTATGAATTATCCAAGGATTAACAAAGGTTTAAATATTTATTAAATAAATTAATTTATTTTATATTTTCATCCTATAGAATATATTTGAATTCAATTATCAGAATTAATTTGATCACATTCTAGGAGTATTTGAAGTTTCTATGAATTTCAATAGGTTTGAACTTAATTTGAAATGGTTTAAACAATCCAATAGAAAAATCACAGGGAACACTGTTCCTATGGGCCATATCTAGCCGGCCCAACTAGGTCTAGGCTGCCAGCCTGGAATTGAAACAGGGGAGAGCTGGCTCCAATGCACTGTTGCAGTGACGCCAGCAAATCTCTAGGAAGCCGGCGATGTGGTGGGTAGAGGATATGCTCTAGAGTGACTCCGTCGTGTCGGCAACCAATTTGAGCGGAGAACCGGGGGGAGCTCACTGAGGGGTTCCCCACGACGGCGGTGGAGCTCCTCCGAGTGCTTCAGTTGATGACTTCCTTGAGGAAGGCAACATGGTACAAGGCTATTAATGGTGCTTGAGGTTGGTGGCTGACTCGGTGGCATCGGACGGTGTAGACCGACGAGGACCAGAGGTGGAGCATGGGGTGAGGAGCAGAGCAGTGGTTGCTTTGTGGGAGAAGAAATGAGTTTTGCTTCATCCTTTAGTCATGGCAGTAAGGGGATATGGCATGCGTGGGTGGTGGGGGAAACCGAGGGTGGGACAGAACTGGCGGCGCGGCTGCTACATGGTTTGGCAGTGACGATTCACAGTGAGCGACGCGGTCGGTCTAGGCATTTGGCATGCCACACGACACTGGGGATGTGGCCATCGCCTTGGGCCAGCTCTAGTCAAGGTGGTGTCAGGCCAACATTGGTGATCTGAGCCACACTGAGTAGTGGGTCAGGCCCGGTTAAATCCACTTTAAATATTTGAAAAGGTTTTTCCAATATTCAAATCTTCACCAAATTTTGTAATTCAAATTTGACACATTCCTTTGATCCAAAAATATTCCAACTTTGTAACAAGCTAAATTTCAACCCAATGAACAACTTTCTCCATTGGCCCAGCTTCAAATTCCCAATAGGTTTCATGTAATAAATTTTGGAACCAATTCTAATTTGAATCTTCCATGAATTTTAAAGTGGTTCAATCCTTTTGGGAAAAATCAGGTAAATTCACTAAAATTCTATATTGACTTGATCTTCGCAAATGTTAATTTAGTTGGGAACACTTATATGCAAGAAATTGATGGTTCTATAGAAGTGTCAATATGACTCTATTTGAAAATAAGGAAAAGAGTTTGAATTTGAAAATTAAAACCAAACCAAACATAGTGAGGTGCTATTGAAGCACTGTAGCTACTACAGTGATACTAGGGGTATCACACTCCCCGACCTGGGACAGGCCTGGGCATCCTGTCACTACACCCAGGAGCTTATAGAATCAGATAGATTTTTACTGGAAATCGGGGTTTTAGTAAGTGGCCGCATTTACTGTCTAGCATGACAGGAGTGACCATAGGCCCCACGCATGCCTAGCAGTAGGTACTCGAGTGTAGGAATCTGTCTCATCACCGCCTGACATAGTGACTCAACCAACGGTACATGCATAATCAGCATGCCTTCAGTAAAGGCAGGCTTCTCCATGTAAGATTCAGTTTTGTAGGTACTTGGATGGTCAACACCGTGTAAAATATCTAGATCCAGGGGCTTCACACCCCCCGGAAAGACAGCACCACCCACTACGGCATGACAGGACGGGGCAGCGCCTAACAGGAAGCTCTGACCACCACTTTGACGGTTGCAGGCCGCAGAATGGTGCATAGAGTAGGCTAGCCCATCCACATTGGCCCCCACATGGGAAGGCTTAGCAACCAAGTAAAGCACCGCTTGGCACGGCAGCTCCAAGAGACCCATGCACCCTCCAACTAAGGGCCCGGGAACCAAGAAGAATGCCCGGGAAGCCCATCCAACCTCTATGAACCGACGTACCCAGACTGGGGCCTCACTGGTAGCGTAACTCAGCCTTAGATGTATAGTAATTAGACTATGGATAGCAAGCCCCTGCACGGGCTATAAAAGGCCCCTACCCCTCAGCCAGGTGCCAAGAGACCCATT
>VSTD030000269.1:0-17363 GCA_008808055.3 Sporobolus alterniflorus | reverse complement strand
AATCTTCCAAGACAAAGACAACTCCCCTGAGCCTGCAGTCGCATGGACCTGGTGCAGCGGGTGAAGCCCTCAGCCAGGATGATTTCACTCAGCCTCACACAAAGACCTCAAAGCAAACATACTCGTGGGTCGCTGATTCCCTGGCCATGTACCCGGACTTCATCAAAGCTGGATTCCACTTTGGGAGGTTCATGACCACGGCCATGAATACTAAGGTCGAGCACGCCAAGATTTAGGCACTCCAAGGCGATATAGACTCTGTTGCCCTACGGATCAATGTAAGTATGCACACATTTTGACGTTTAGCATTACCACTTTCTCCCAACTCTAACTCCTTCCTGTCCAAGAAATCATCATGCATTCTCAGTCCAAGGACAAGTTTCGTGGAGTCTGTATTAAATGACTTTCTGAGGCCCAAAATTTTGAGGACGATTGAAGCGAGTGAGTGTCCTAAATGAGATGCTCCTAGCTCAGAACTAGGACCTCGATGCTGAACTGGCTGAAGAGTGTCGAGAAAAAGCTGGTAAGCACTAACATAAACCTTTTTATTATAGTCATTCCCAATTATAATTCTGAACTGACTCCATCTTTCTTCGCTGCAACCTTCATGGAACAACTTGCAGTACTCGGCGTCAAACCTGGAAACCAGGATTCGGCTACAAAGTCTATCGTCGCACTGAAAAATGAGCAGGCTAAGGAGAAACTAGCCCAGGAGAAGGCCCAGGAGGACACAGACACTCTTTCCCGGGCAATTGAAGAAATAATGAAGATGGCGGACCAACTCACGGCTGATGTTCCCTCCCTGCAAGCTTAGGTGAAGAACCTAAATGACAAAGTCACCGACTTGAATGTTGAGCTCTGGGCCAGGGAACTAGGCGTAGAGCGGACTACTGCTGCAAAGGATGACTTTCAGCTTCAAAATACTCGGCTGACAAAGAAGCTTGAAGGTAATACTTCTCCCCTCGTCGTCTGAGTCATATACTTCTATTTGCACATTGCTGACTCCGCGCTTGTTTCGCAGATGCCAAAACAGAACTTCATGCCTTGAAGGCAATGGTTGAAAATGGGGTGGCATTCTTGTACCCTCACAACCCCGACTCCGCAGCCCGAGCTCCCCTGCTCCTGGATGGATTGCTGACTCGATCCCATGAAGTCATCCTTTCTCATATGAGGAAGGCATCGAGTTTGACTCTTGGGATTTTGAAGTCGCTCTAACCTGGGCCAACTTGGACGCGCTGGGTGAGGGCTTTTCCGTAACCTGCTCCGCGGATGAAGCCTCCAGGCTGGTGGAGGACTCTGCTGTGGCGGTGAGCCAAGTCATGGAGATGCTTCCCATTGATATGTCACATGTGTAGAATAGATCTTGCCATATTTGTAAGTGATTTCTGTATTTGACTTCATGTTACATATGCTATCATGAATGAAATCTTATTACTGCTCGATTGATCTCTTTCATGCGCAAGTTCATATCTTGTCTTACCATGAGTTTGAGTCATGCCGATCAACGTTTTATACCTTATACTATTTATCAATAAGGGTTTTGCCCCCATGCAAGCCTGGACTTAGTGTTTGCATAGCCAGCCTCTTGGACTCGAACATTCGAAGCCATCGTACATGTGAGTCATAAACACTGGACCACTTGGGCAGTCCGGATTTTTCACCAAAAAGTTCCTAGCTTAGTGCTCAAGACTGTGAGCATCAAGTGCCGAGTTCATAGAGCATTCGAAGCCTTTGACAAACTAGATCGATACCTTGCTCGGTTTGTTGAGCGAAGGATTTTTCCCGAGTGTGACCAAGTCTTAGGGGGTGTTTGTTTCTAGCTTTTCATCATTTCTTTGATTAGCTTTTGAGAGATCCAAAAGCTGAATGGCCCCAAAAGTGAGAAGCTGAGAAGCTCATGAAACGGTGCTTCTAGCTTTTTACTTTTGAGGTCATCCAATTTTTGGATCTCCCGAAAGCTAGTCAAAGAAATGATGAGAAGGTGTAAACAAACACCCCCTTAGTGCCATGGCCACGCGACATAGAGCCTTGGCTCGCCTGACCAGATAATCGAAGACCTTGATCCACCCAAGTTATAGGGGTACCGAGTCATTCTGGATACTCGGGTTTCTCTCAGATCAAGCGGGGCTAAGTGCTCATCAGTCGCGCGGCACATGGCTTGACACTTGAGCATGCGAAGCCGTGAGATGCTGAGGTTCCGAATGCTGACAGAGTCATGTGTTCTACTCATTCTACTTCAGACCAAGTGTTCGAGCTGTAAGATGTTGTAGTCAACTACCCCAACCATGCGAAGTCTTTCACTGATGAGTGGGTAAGACATGTGGTACTCTCTTCAGTCAGAGCCGTGATTAGGTAACAATATGAGTACATAATACATCCCCCTGACTAATGTATTGGGCACATGTACCAATGCACCAGGCAAAATATTAAAAATGTACATCAAATTACCTACATATAAAATGGTCGTAGCTAATCAATGTTCCAGGAGTTTGGAACTTATGAGCCATCTTCCCACTGTAGTCTATATGTGCCAGGCTGAGTCACTTCAACTACTTCAAAGGGCCCCTCCTAAACTGGGGAAAGCTTATGCTGGTGTTTAGTCGTTTGATTTTTTTCGTAAAATGAAATCTCCAACTCTGAAGCTTCGAGAGCTTATGTTGCGAGCATGATACCACCTCATCGCTTGTTGATGTTTTGCCGACTGAATGATCACTGCTTCACGCAATTCCTCCAATTTGGTTAAGTCATCGACTCGAGAGTTGTTAGACTGCTCTTCAGAAAACTGCTGGACATGGAAAGATTTGTGATCAACCTTGGTAGGTAACATTACCTCCGAATCATATACCAATGAGAACAGTGTGTGGCCCCATGGCCTGACTCAAAGTTGTGCGTAGGGCCCACAGGACCAATGGCAACTCTTTTACCCACTTTTCGGTGTAAGGCTTTAGCCTGTCAAATATTCTAGGTTTTAAACCCTGGATCATCATACCGTTGGATTGCTCGACCTGACTGTTGCTCTGTGGGTGTGAAACCGAGGTGTAATTGATCTTAATTCTTGAGTCTGCACGAAAGTTCTTAAACTCGCTCACCGTGAACTGAGTCCCATTACTAGTGATAATATTATTGGGTACGCCGAACTGGTATATGATCTCTCTGATGAATTCCACCGCCTTAGCAGCTGTAATAGAAGCTACAGGCTTTACTTCAATCCATTTTGCAAATTTATCCACTCTACGAAGATATGTGTGAATCCACCTTTAGCTTTTTTGAATGGACCTACCAAATCCAGCCCCCATGTAGGGAAAGGTCATGTCATCGGTATGGTCTGGAGTTGATGGGACGACATAGGCTTCTCATGAGCTAAAAATTAGCAACCTTCATAGCGACGAACCAAGGAGTCGGCGTCAAACACGGTTGTGGGCCAGTAAAACCCCTGCCGATATGTTTTGCCCACAAGCGTGTGTGTGCCTACATGGCTGCCGCAAATCCCTGAGTGAATGTCGTGGAGGATAAAATGACCTTCCTCCGGCAATATACACCGCATTAAGGTGCCATTGGCACTTCATCGAAATAGCTCATCGTTGTGACAGAACCACCGCAGGGAAGGCTCCGTTGACCAGGATCATCTTGAGCGATTCTCGGTGGAGCAAGAATATAATCAACACACATAAGTACAATACCATATATTGAAGTTCAAGTAGGAGTTATTACAACTTAGGTTCATGTATTAGTTATACAAAAGAGGTTTCAAGCCAAAATTACGCTTTAGGAGATAAATCAGAGTTTGTGGAATCGATTTCTCTCAACAGTCAGAACATTCTCTTTGCCCTAAAAGAGAATGTCATCCATCGATGCTCTAAGCCTGAGGGTACGGAGTCCAACCCTCATCAGTTTGGACTTCCCACTGACAACCCTCGTCGGCATCACCAGAAAGAGGAAGCAGTTCCTCACCTGCACACAGAAGACAACAAGAGCAAAGCTTGAGTGACTATGCTCAGCAAGACTTATCCAAGGTGATCAAAAGATCACCACTAGACATGCAATGGCTTTAAGCAAGGCTAAGGGACTCATAAGCCTACTAGAACCTAATTAGCATGTTTAAGCATGTTATTAGCCATCTTAAGTTGATTAACATGTGAAGATTTGCATCCTATGCAAAAGCATGCAAAGGTATCCAAGCAATATTCATAATCATAAGTCATGACTACCAAGCAGTCATCAATCCATATAGTTATCATCACATTATTACGAAGTTGATAATTCTACGTTTAGGTGCGGCAAACAAGCCATCACCTATATCCGAGGGTGTCATAGAGAATCGGGTGAACAAGCCATCACCCATATCCGAGGGTGTCACAGAGATCTGAAACAATAATTAACCTTGCAAGGATATAAACCTGACAACACGACACACGCAGCCCAGGAGGGCACCATGAGTGGCAACACTTCACGACAAGGCCAAGAAGGCAGGCCAGGTCCTACCTCACCCTAGTGCCAACTTTCACACGTATGCCTTAGTGGACACACCGTGGGTGGCTCGAACACTATCTCATTGTACACCCGTGAAGCGAGGTAAGATTTTGTTCAACTCATCGACACATGGAGCTACTCAGTTTGGGGATTCTATATGTCACGTATGCATCAGTACATTTCAAATGCTTATTTATTCGGACCCAACCGACATGGGCCTTAACCAACACAGGTGGGGGCTACCACCTTGAAGCTCTGAATTTCAGGTCAGACCACTCCCCTTCTTTCCCATCCAGTATTCTCCCCTTTCTCCTAATTGCCCCAACCAGTCTCCAATTATGAAAACCATTCAATCATCTTGCTAAACCACATAGGACCTCCATCGATAGAAAGGGCCCTATCGTGAGTGAATTCCAACCACTCAACTTCTACCGATAGCCTATACAACTAAGCATAGCATATTATCGTTATCTTTCTTTCATAGGGGTAAGGAAAGTGGTTTAGTAAGGGTGTTCTTAGTGCAACTAGGGTTTCATCAAACTCCTATACTTAACTGCACAATCATGGCATAATGTAAATATTATAAAGAAAAAATCCTATCCAACGAGGATGCAAGGTGCTTGCCTTGGTCGAGGAAAGAGGAAAAGTTAGCATCGTCCAAGCTTGTCGCATTCTCCAAACCAGTGGGGTCAGAACCTATGTGGTATGATGCATGAAGTTAACGTAAGGTACAATTATTGGGATGGTAAGAGCGACACGGCTCATGCTTTAAGGTGATTAATTACTTATCTCTTTCATTTCCTTCATTAACTCCTATTAGCTAACTACACTTAAGAACATAGCTTAAGGGGGTTTCATGCTTTCTAATACCACTCATGACCAACCATGTGGTGTTCTCATACTTTAGTATTAGCACTAAGTGTTCATGGTGAAACCTTGTTAGGTTCCTTAAAAGAGACCTTAATTGCAGGTGTTGCTTGATGGGCATGGCATTTGGGTCGACATGAAGTTCATGCTCTATCAACTCCCCAGGAACTCCCGGCATGTCAGCAGGCTTCCATGCAAAGATATCCCTATTTTCCTGGAGGAATTTGATGAGCGTGAATTCCTCTTTGGGGTCCAAACTATTCCCCACATGAGCGACCTTAGAGGACTCATCCAGGGACAGTGGAACTGTCTTACTGAGGTTGTCCTCCAGCTGGATGGACACCTTGGATGTCTTGGCCTCGGGTATGATCGGGCCCAGGTGGGACTCGACCAAGGCTGTCTTCAACTCTTGGAGTTCTGCAGATGCCAAAAGCTTGTTTGCCATCTCATAGCTCTCCCTGTCACAGTCGTAAACATGTTTTACATCCCCCTTGATGGAGATGGATCCGTGTGGGCCTGGCATCTTCAAGACCAAGTAGGTAAAGTGAGGAATCGCCATGAACTTGGTTAACGCCGGCCTCCCGAGGAATGTGTTGTATGTCGTTTCAAAATCAGCTACCTCAAACTGCATGTTGTCGGTGCGGAAGTTTTCCCGGGTCCCAAAGATCACGGGAAGAGTGATCTAGCTGACTGGGGTCACTGCTGCTCCTGAAACTATTCCATGGATAGGAGCCCGACTGGGACACGTCGTAGATCTGGACAACCCCATCTGGTCGAAGGTCTTCAAGAATAAGATATTCAGAGAACTGTCTCCATCGATGATGACACGATTGAGCTTGATGTCCTTGACGATGGAGCTGACAATTAGAGGGTACCAACCCAGCTTTGGGACAAAGTCTGGGTGGTCGCTGCGATCGAAGGTGATGGGAACCTCAGATCACTTCAGGTACTCGAGGGTGTTAGACCCTACTGCCATGATCTCCCAGATGGTAAGCTTCTACTTCTTCCTCGACTCATAAGGGTCAGGGCCACCGTAAATGTAGTTGACCTCCTTGTGAGCCTCGGGGAAGTCGCCCTTCGGATCCTCGGGCATCTTGTCTTGCTCGGCCTTTCTAGCCGACTTGAGAACTTCATCGACAAACCCTTGCAATCGGTCGCAGTCCTGAGTCTTATGCTTTCCTTGTGGATGGAAAATACAGATTCTGTCCAAGAATCCTTCAAACTCACCTGGCCGGGGCCGGTATTCTTTATTACGACATGGCCACTCTATGTTAGCAATGGAGCAGTCCAACTTCCTCTTCTTGTTGTTGCCTTTGGAGGACCTAGGCCGATCCAACTGACCCTACTCTTTGTCCTTCCTGGAGCCTGTTGGGATCCATGTTGTTGAAGGCCGCTTCCTCGGCCAATCCGTACTTGTTGGTGATGGTAACCATCTCCTCGGATGTCCTAGGGTTCTTCATGCCAAGCTTGCGGATCAAGAACGGGTCCCTGAGTCCCTTCTTGAAGAACATGATGATGGATTTGTCGTCAACCTCTGGTATGATGTTCATTTTATTGCAGAAGCGTTGGTTGAATTCCCAGAGGGATTCTCCCTTCTTCTGTATGATGCTGGCTAGGTCTCAATCGACCCCTGGTCGCTCGCAAGTGGCTCGGATGTTGCTGATGAACTGCCGACACAGGTCAGACCATGAACGGATCGATCCTGTAAGTAGCCCCATGAGCCATATTCTTGCTGACGATGATAAGCAGATTGGCAAGTAGTTTGCCATGACATATGAGTCCCCTCCTGCAGCCTCGATGGTGAGTTGATACACCTCGAGCCACTCGGCAGGGTTGGTAGACCCATCGTACATGTCGATTCTAGCGGGTTTGAAGTTCAACGGCCAGCGCACCCTCCTCAAATCTCAATAGAAAGCCTTGATTCATCCTTCATTACGTCCTCTAGTCGGAGAACGACGTCAGGCGGGCTGGTCATAGTAGGGGCCATAGAAATCATAGTCCCTCTCATTATGGCGCTCACGCTTGGCACACTCCCTATCTCAGCAATGGTTCTCGATCCTATCATGAGAATCCCTGCTGTGGATGATGTGTCAAGCGTCTTCTGCACCCTGACCTAGGCTGCGCTCATCTAGAGAGCATGATAAGCTGCTGGCCGAGTTGCTGTGAGGGCTTTGGTCCTAGGTTTAGGATCGGGTCCGTCATTGTAGCCGCGTCAAGCACTGCATGGAACTTCTTGACTTGTAAGTTTACTTCTTCGCTGTCTTTGGGTAGCAAAGGTGTGAGTTGATCGATTATGGCCCAAGAGATGAGAGCATTGTATGCCGGTGTGCGATAGACCTGCTCGCCTTGCCACTTGATCCATCCGAGTTCCTCTTGTAGAGTCCGGGAACGATCTCGGAGTCGGTCTAGGCCTGTTGGGCGCTACCGGTTGAACTTGGGGTGGTGCCCCCTAGAGGCAGCACCATCCTCAGCTTCATCCTCTGACGCTCCTGAGTCATCTTGCTGGTCGTGGTGTCTTTTCCTGGCCACCTTGCCGCCTCATGGCCCAGCCAAGCCTCCCGAGCGATTTTCTTATCGACTGCTTGAGCAATCTCGGCTTCAGATTGGTTGGTGAGGGGTTCGCCTGCCCCATCATGAAGACTTCTTGGTTGCCGTCAGAGTCAAACTCCGACAATGGCTTGCAAATTGGATCTGCTGCGTTAGGGCAATAGATATCATGGTGGTCGATGCTATCCCTGAAGGAATCCGACTCGGATTCCCCCAATCTGCTAGAACTGTGCCCGAGTCATGCCTCGCATGCAAGACCGACTCGAGCCAGAGTCGGTGGGAACTGGCCAGTATCTGACCCTATGATCTGTCGTGGCTCAGATTCCTGCAAACTCAGATCTCCCATCTTATCAGCGATGAAGAGTAGGGATCCGAAAACCAACCTTGAGCCTGGCAAGAACTTGTTTGTTGAATCGAACTCCATTGATCTCACGTAGATGAATCTCATGAGCCCCATAGTGGACGCCAACTGTCATAGTTTATGACAAAGATTTAGAATAGGGGTGCTCATGAGAGTGAATAATCAGTGGAAACACGAGAGACGCAAGGGTTTTAGACAGGTTTAGGCCTCTCGGAGGATAATAATCATACGTTCTGTGTTCTAGTGTATTATGATTTGTTGGATTCGAGCCCCCTGCCCCTCCTTTTATATGCTAAGGGGGGCAAGATTTACAAGGAGATCCGAGTCGGTTATAGCCTTACCTGACTATGACTCTATCTCGACTTGCCAAATTTACAAAATTTATTTGTTAAGTATCTTCTAAACCACCTTGGGTATTGGGCCTCCTAGCCTGAATCTCTAGGCTGAGTGGGCTGACTCATGGCGGGTCCCCTGTCCTCCTCTCCGAGTGCAGTCAGTCGGGTACCCATGATACCAAACCTCGTTATTGCCTCACCCCTTTTTTTGGTTTGGAAGTTTAGAGCTATTTGGTTATTTATTTTGATTCCAACATGACCCCCTTCCATGAAAGAGACTATGCACTTGCACCCATGATACCAAGCCTTTCATTCATAGGGTCTGTTGTACAAACCACCAATTTTAAAATTTGTGCTAGAAGAAATTTTGGGAAACGTCAAGATTAAATCTACAAGTTCTCTGTCTTTGTTTTTGAATTTTTTTTTTGCACCAGCGACTCTAGATTTTGTGTATTTGTTAAATACACAAACATAGGTGTTCCATCGGCGGAATTGGCAGGAAGTAGAAATAAAATCAGGGTCCTGTTTGTACATGCAAAGCTTGCTGAAGAAAAGAGAGATGGGCCTCAGAACAAACATCATTACATATAAGCAACATATCCTGTGCACATGGGCTCTCCATGTATATAAACTAATAAAATTTATAAGAAATTTTTTAAAAAATCACACATGTTAGTTTCATCCTATTTCATCTCTGTATAAAATTTTAAGTTCAAATTTATTATAGTTTATTTATAACAAAAAACAGAAATTTCTTACATGTTTCTGACTTTAGATCTGTCAGAATATTTGTCTTTTTTATTGCTCATTCGTTATTAGGATTTTGAACTTAAATTTTATACACAGATGGAGTATAATGAAAAGAATATGTATGATTTTTTTAGACTTTTTTAATTGTATTAATTCATGTGTACGATATGTACACGAAAAAACCCATGTGCACAGGATACATTCCCTTACATATAGAGGTGAAAGTGGTGCGGGCCGCGCTGCTAACCCGCTGGCCTAGCCTGCGCCACAAACCTGCTTTGGGCTGCCACTAGGCCCGCATGAGCCGAGCGGCCTAGCGGTGCAACCCACTTTTCTCTGTTAGCGCCGCAAGGCCCGCAAAGTCGCCGCATGGAGATTGAGATCCTCAGACCAGACGCCGCCGCCAGGATGGCAAGCGACCGCTGCCATCCGCCACCGTCACCACGCGTGGCCGCCGTCAAATTAGACCACCTCTGCCCTGTGGGATCTCCTGGCCCGTCGCCGCCTCCGGTCGCTATCAAGACACCGACATCCCTTGCATGAGACCAGCTCCACCCGCCAGTAATCTACCTCCGCCACCACACGCATCTTCATCACGCCTGCCACGGTCCTCTTTGTGCCTGCACCACCACAGGCGCTCCTGATTCCAATGTCATTGTCCAGGTAATGTAGATCGATGCCCCTTTTCGAGTTTCCCCTTCGTTTCTTATTTATGCACGCTGTACGCGAACGTCATTAGGAGTTTGCAGTGGATCGGTCCAACACCATGTCGCAGCAGCTCTCCCCGTCCCGTTGCCTGGCAGCTGCAGTTGTTATTTAAATGGCGAATTTTTTTAGCATATATAGTAGAACCAGGGTTTGTTATTAATCAGACTATGTATACGACAATCAGTGATGGCTTAAAATTGGTGGGTGATCACATGCATATCAGCTTTTCTGAAGGCGACTTCCTTTAGGAGAAAATCTGGGTTAGATGGAGAATTTGATCGTCCTGTTGTGCTCATCTCGCTGCTATGCCTCCGCATCAGCATATGGCCATATATATGCTCGTCCTGAGTGCTGCGTTCCTGCTGTTTTTTGTTTATTTGTTATTATGGTTGTGCATGTTTACACTGGGCCATACCACTAGGCCAGCTCCCTGATGATGTTCCATTTGCAAGCAGACCAGTGTAAAATCTTGAAAGAAATCAGTTGTGAGACTGCAAACAGAATAGCAGCAATTTTTTGTTTCCTACACTGTTGAGACTGCAAACAGAATAGCAGCAATATTTTGTTTCCTACACTGTACAATCTTGAAAGAAATCAACTGTGACACTGCAAACAGAATTGTCTGCCGTATGGCCAATAATAGTCGGATCAGGACTTTGACTTCTGCCATATGGCCAATGTCAAGAATTTTTTCTGATAGTCTTTGGGCATGTAACAGATGTTAAGCAGTTAAAACATCTATATTGTAGCATAATGTTAAGCAGTTAAAACATCTTCCATGCCTCTCATTGTATATGCATTGGCGCTGAAATTCTATTATTATATTTTGTCTCGGTTAAGTAGGTTGAAAAAACAAGAACTTTCTGCGGTGAAGCAAAAGAAGAAATCTTCAAAGAAGTTCATGTCACCGGTAGTGACAATGGCTGTAAAGTCTCCAGGGGTGAGGCTTATCTTATCTCCAAAACATAGGTCCCCCATCGCAGCAATAAGAACCTCCCCAACTCAAACCGTGCCTCACAACTCCAACAACAAGCGTCCTAATTCTAATGGTAAGTGTAATATGCCACTATTCCAGCAATATGATTCCATGCAAATCTTATGAAATGGTTCCTTGTTACCATTGTTTATATGTTATTATTTTTCATGCCATTGTTTAGGTTCATCGTAGAAAACTAAAAGATGCAAACTTAAATCAGAAATATGGACAGATTTTGAGCCTATATATGATAGTGAAACTCTTGCAGAAACTCGGTGCATGCATTGCAATAAAATATTCAAAGTAACTCGAGTTGTTGGCACAAGTGCTTGTATTAGTTATTTAGCTAGTTGTGAAGGGAAAGCTAGGATAAATTAGCTGATTGATCAAATGAATTCAACACACTTAAGTAAAGTTTGTTTGAAGGATTGGAAATTTGATCCTGATGCAGCTCGAAATGAATTGGTTAAGCTTATAGTGATGCACGAATTACCTTTTAGCATAGTTGAGTACCTGAAATTTAGGAGTTTTGTTGCTAACTTGAATCCCTGGTTCCCAGCAATTTCTAGAATTACCATAAGGTCAGATTGCATGCTATCATTTGAGAAAGCAAAGGTAAAACTTCAGGAAAGACTAAGCAAAAAAGGTTATAGGGTTTCCTTGACTGCTGATTTGTGAACTTCAAACCAAAACTTGGGCTATCTATGTGTGACTTGTCACTACATTGATGTTGAATAGAAGCTCTATAAGAGAATCATAAAGTTTGCTTTAGTTGAGACTCCACACGATGGGAAAGCATTGGTCAATGCGATGCCAAGAACACTTTGTGAATGGAATATAGAAGACAAGATTTTTTTTCAATTACACTAGATAATGCAACCATGAATGATGCTTTTGTGAAAGCGTTGCGAGAAAATCTTGTCTTGAAGGGCTGCTGCTTCAGAAAGGAAAACTCTTTCACTCAAGATGTGTTGCACATGTTCTGAACCTGGTAGTGCAAGAAGGTTTGAGTACCTTAAGTTCTGCCCTTAAGTTCTGCCGTGAAGAACATTAGAGAGAGTGTAAAATATATAAAAAATTCACAACCTCGAAAGAAAGGGTTTGAAAAAATGATCAAACAAGTTGGCATAACTCTCAAGAGGTACCCCTCTCTAGATGTTATCACTTGTTGGAATTCAACATATCTCATGCTTGAATCAGCATACTTGTATAAGAGGGCATTTGAGTCGTTGACCACAGAGGATTCCCAGTATGTTTATGAGCTCATAGATGAGGAATGGAAACTATCTAAGAAGCTTTGTGATGTCCTAGAGACCTTCTATACTGCAACAAAAATGGTTTCTGGATCCAAATATCCAACTTCAAGTTGCTACTGTCATCAGTTTTAGGAGGTAAAGAAGATACTAGAATTGGAGTCCTCCAATTCATATTCTAGTATTATGTTGATGGTACATAAGATGAATGAGAAGCTTCAAAAGTACTGGGATTTATCCTACATGCAAATCTGCACACCTGTAATATTGAGTTTGAGATTCAAATTAGGCTTCATCAAATTCTAATAGCAGCAAGGTTTCAGAGAAAAAGCATCGATGTATTTCTCCAAGGTGGAGTAGACATTTCAAAAGTTGTTTGATGAGTACACGTTGTAGTTCGGTGATTTAACTCTTGATAATGCTTCGGCCAGTGAGTTCGATTTAGATAATCCTTGGGCAAATTGGGGAAGAGAACAAAATATTCAGCAAAGGAGAAGAGCAAGCGACATGGACTTGTATTTGGAAGAGGAGATTGTTCCCGTGGGGGTTGATCTCGATCTGTTGCAATATTGGAAGACATTCTCACCCAAATATCCAATTCTTGCATGCCTGGCATGAGAGGTGTTGGTTATTCTTGCTTCTACTGTGACATCAGAGTCAGCCTTTTCATCAGCTGAAAAAACAATAAGCGATTACAGAAGTAGGTTGGGCAGCGACACAATAGAAGCTCGAATCTACCAACAAGATTGGCTAAGAGGAAATGATAAAGTACAAAAGTTTATTTTTATGTTGAAATAATAGTATTGTATCTGGTTTATATTTAATATGTGCTTGTTGAATGTTTCATATTAAATATTTCAGATAGCACTCATGATGACATTGCTGATAATGTCATTGGAGATGATGATGATGATGACCACCTTGTAAGCAGTACAAAGGCCCACGAAGAACATGAAGATTTCCAAGGAGGGTATGATGCTACTCTTTTCATTATTTGCCATCCTTATTTGTTACTTATTTAGTAATTTGTATCTGACTATCTGTAACTTATTAACATCATGTGATATGAAGCTTCCAACTATGATGGCTGCCATGGGTGAAGAACAGATATGTGCTGCGAAGGAGATTGTGGGAAAGAACTAAGCTACTTTGCTCTGTGGATTTCACCTAAATACCTGCTCACATCCTGAGATGAGATTACATTGGCCTTTTAGAGTTATAATCTATGGATGGAGTTACTTTTGTTTATTTTACCTCTTGAATTGTTGAGTTGAGATGTTGCTTAGTATTATGTGGTTTGTTATGAATCTCTGGCAGATATCCTTTTGAATTGAGCCAATGGTGTAACTCTGGTTTACTTGTGGATGGAAGTGGCAATATATATGGATTGATCGGATATTTCGATTCAGTTGTGTCTGGGTTATGAAGTTATGAATTATGATGATTATAAGATGGGGTTGCTCTGGATGCTAGAATATGTAGTGTGCTCAACTTTGGTTGCATTCTGCCAGTGAGTGTCCTGTGAATTCAAGCTTACAAAAGTGAGTGTCATGTGAATTCACATATACTTAATTGAGAACTGGATGTTCATTTAGCTCTCACCCCATCTTTCATTGATCAAATGTAAATGCTACTAAGCAGGAGAGGTGCAAGTAAATGATTCATTTTTTGGTTGGTTGTAACTGAAACATATCCTGTATGTAATTTGAACAATTAATTTAGTTGCAAGTCCCCCAAAGTAGTATTTTGTTGTATATCCTGGCTATTGGATTTAGCTTTCATTGATCAAAGAGTCTTTGGCAATAACCTTTGTATATGTTACCTTTTTTCCTCCACTTCTTTTTTTCCCCGTTTTCTCAGCGCAACCCCACCTCATCATTCATAGCTATGAAGTAAATTTAGGATGCTCTTTTGTTACACAGGCTAATTTGTAACTCCAAAATCATGTATCAAATTCTCATCAATATTCAAATGATACTATTGTCAATTTCCATAATTGTGCAGGTACCAATGTGACCATGATCTAAAATGTTGAGTTCCTTGTTATTTTGCATTTGAATTCAAATCTTTGCTCAAATTCCATTTGAAATTGAACACATGATATTCAAATAAATTCTCGAAGCAATTATGTAATACTTTGCTGGCCTAGCTGCAGCAACTGTGCCGCTTTCTTCCTCCTTCGGTCGTTCACAGTACACAACAATGTCGTCCTCAATCCTCATGGAGTCCCACGCTGTGCAGCCCCCAACCATAGCCATTCCTCTCCAATGTTGTGCCTACTTACCCTCCACCCGACCTGGCCCTGCACCGTGGGTTGTCTCCGCACACTACCATGGCGAACACACCACGCCCAAGCTATCACAAGATGACCACTTTTGCGGGCTTGCGGTGCCACAAGTGGGCACTTGAGCGCCCACCGGCTATTGGTGGGCTTGTGGCGGGACACCTGCCCACTTTCATCCCTCATTATATACACACACCCTATTCATCATCCTAGGTGATGGACTCATTAGTTCATCACCTGGACCAACCGACTGATCTAACCGACCGAGCCCACGCATGCCCGTGTGTGCCTGCGCGTCCTCGACCGAGCCGAGCCAGCACGTGCGCGCTCGTGCCTACCTGCACGTCCCGACAATCCCCACATTGACCAACCGATGCACCGATACCACGTGCGCCCGACTCAGCCATTTTAATACAGGGCCTCAGCCACTCATCGTGCTACAGTGCTCAACCATTTCTCATGTTACAGTGCTCATTCCTTCCTCGTGCTCGGTCATTTTTTTAATGCTATAGTGCTCGGTCATTTCTCATGCTATAGTGCTCAGCCATTTTTCTATTGCTACAGTGCTCTGTCATTCCTCACTGCTATAGTGCTCAGTCATTTCTCGTTGCTACGGTGCTCGGCTATTTTAAAATTGCTCCTGTGCCCATTCATTTTCCATTGCTATAGTGCTCGGCCATTCCTCGTTTGATATAGTGGTCAGCCATTCCTCGTTGCTATAGTGCGCGGGGCCACTCAGTTACAAAATGACTGATCGAAGGTGCGGGTCGAGAGGCGCAGTTGTGCCCCTGACCGAGCCGACCGACTCCACGCGCCCCGACCGAGCCTACCCCACGTGACTCAGTCATTTTTTAGTTTCGCTCAATCATTTTGCTAAAGCATCAACTATTTTTGCTACAGTGAACGCAACCATTCTACTATAATGAATTCTGTCATTATGTTACAATGCTCAACCATTTTATGATTTTGCCAGCCATTTTGTTACAGTATACTCAGTCATTTTGCTACAGTGAACTCAACCATTATAGAGGTTTCGTTAGTCATTTTATGATTTGTCAGTCATTCTCGAGATTTTTTCAGTCATTTTACTACAGTGCTCAGCCATTTTATAAAATTGCTCAGTCATTATCAAGACTGCTACCGTGCTCAGCCATTTGCTAAAGTGCTCGGTCAGGGAGGCACGCGGGTGGGAGGTGGCTCACGGCTTGGTCAGGAGCGTGCGGGGCCTTGCGGCTTAGCCGCGGACGCGGGCACCATTGGGGCTATGGATCCCTAATTACATCCTAGTGATGAATAGTACTGATATATATATATATATACCCATATTGACATCTCGTCACTAATGAGGTGGGTGGGACCTTAATTATGTAGAAGCCACACCACAGGATGGGAACGGACAACGACTAAAGGGTCAACAGAGACCTGGCCATTGGCTTCACGTTGCGGGATTCATATCCTCTGCATTCAAGACTAGACCCACATTGATATCTCGTCACTAATGAGGTGGGTGGGACCTTATTTATGTAGAAGCCATGCCACAGGATGGGAACGGACAACGACTGAAGGGTCAATAGACCTGGCCATTGGCTTCGCGTTGCGGGATTCATATCCTCTGCATTAAGGAGTAGTCTACAGTTTATTCCTCACTGGAGAGGATATGCACCCTTTGCGTGCGGTTCCGTCCACGAATCAATGACAGGAAGCCGTGCGGTGAATGCTTGGAGGACTAAGGCTTGTTTATTTGTGCTTTTATTTTTTATGTTTTGAAAAAAATTGATGACTAGTTGAATAGCTTTGATTTTAGATGTTGATTTTTTAATATATATTTAGTATTTTTACATATCAAAATCCTAAAAAGCAGTTTTAGATGAATTTTTCAAATTTTAGTTCATTTCTTCAACAGTTTGCTTTTCAGCGTTCAAAAAGGCAGTTGAAAAATTTATTGTTTATTTCAATTTTTAACTTCTTAATTTTTCAACTAAAAAAATCAACTGAGTAGAAACAAATCAGCGTAAGCATTAACTCTCTCTCTCTCGGGTGGCCTGGTGGGCGCGGAATATCCCGGGACCAGGGGCCGTGGCTGGACCCCGTTCGTCGATGATCGATAGTTACAAGCCAAACCCGTCCGTCAGAGAGGGAGACGCAAGGGTAAGTAATTGATGACGCCCATGTATGTGGAGCAAAGGTTGGGCAGGACTACTTAGTTCAGAATGCTATATAAAAGTAAAAGTGGATGAAAAAAAAAGTCCAGCTCGGGCGATGAACCATCCGTGGAACAAATCTCAACAGAATATACGCCGTACTCAAACAAAAATGGCACGAGTCACGAGGTCCACACATCCAGTGACCACCCGTTACAATAACACGAGCGTCCGCCCGCGACGGATCTTGAGCGGTGGTCCAATCCCATCCCGCCGTACAGGCACCACCCGATCCCCAGAGATGCTGACCCACCAACAGCTGGATCGGGGTACTCTGGTATTGCGGCACTTTTAGAAATACTGTTTAAAATAATGTAGCATAATAATATAGAAAATAATACTGTAGTAACAACTAAAAAAATCCAACTCACAGTCCTATAGCTACAGCGATAACATTCTTCAGAGGATCTCATCCCCCAACAGCTTGCCACCACACAGCCTAATCGAACTCCAATTAAAGCACAGCCTGATCGAACTTCAATTAAAGCAGCTCGTAGCCAGTTACCGAGTTCGAGGCAACTAGTACAGTAGCAACCATGGGTTCGCTGCCGCCGACGACGGAGAGGCCACCGCACGCGGTGATGGTGCCGTACCCTGCGCAGGGCCACGTG
>VSTD030000268.1:0-17378 GCA_008808055.3 Sporobolus alterniflorus | reverse complement strand
TTCCCTCCCGATCCGTCGGCTGCAGGGCTGCCGTTCTTCAATCTGCCGCTCAACAACTTGGGCGGTGGCGGCTCGCACCTCCCGCCTGGCGCCGTCGACGGGCATGGTTGGGCCGGCGCACGGCCACCGTTCTGATAAGTGTCCGTGGGGGGTGTAATTCAGGTATGAAGAGGGGAGGAGATGACTAAGAAGAAAACAAATGAACAGCACAAAGGTTGAGGGCAGCTTGCAAAAGGTTAGCGCACGCCACGGTTCAAGGACTATTTCTCTATCTCTCTGTATAATTTCGTCGTAGTGTTTTCTCGGGTCTCTGATTATCTGTTTTCCTTGTTCTTCCTTTTTCACTTTCTTCTTCTCTTGTCCCTTGAAACTTTATTACGGTGTAATCCTGTCTTAATTTGTAATCCGGTGTCGTCAATAAGTGCTACTAGTCTCTAACTTGTTCGAGCATGCATGCGTACATAATGTTTCCACTGCATGGGATTCTCCTCGTTCTTGTTCCTCTGGAAGAGAGATTCTCTTATAATTGCAACGCTGGGAAGATTTATCCATTATCTAAAAATGAAAAGCTTGCGTATTCTAGTGGCTTAAGCTATCTGTCTCAGTTCTTACTTTAGATCATCATGTAGATGTGTGTTGTGCATGCTTTTTGGACAATTGTTTTTTGAGTTAGTTATACAAAGGAGTTAGCTTCTTGTGTGTGCAACGGGGATTAGTGATGCGTGGATAGTATATTATTTCCTGGGTTCGGCTTCACTAACGCAAAACCGTAACGGTTTCTTCTCTGGTCCTAAATTTATTTTGTAGTTTGACAACTGCTTCGTCACAAGTTACCACGTACACATTTTTCTTCTCACACGTGTGCACCCTTTGCCTTTGTTAAAGATCACCAATCTATCAGCTAGTAATTGCATCTCGCGCAAAGCAAAGCTCATGAGGAACCCGCACAAGTCACCAACTGCCTCTCTATGATGCCCTTGTTTTTTCTTGTCTTGTAGTATGCATAGGCTGCAAGATGCTTGTAGAAACAAAAGAAACTAATAGCTAGTTCCCCTAAGTTCTTGGGAATTGGACGTTCAAAGATTCCTAAGGTTTCCATTAATTGAAGACATGTTATCTGCAGATGTTCAAAGCTTATAAGTTCGTGGCTAGCTTAACTCTCATCAACTTGTCTCATGACAGAAAACTATCACAGGCTTGTCGATCTCCACATCATTTCAATATATAGAATTTGATAGTATATCCACTTCTGCACACTTCAACGTTACTGATTTTCTTGTGCATATTGTAACATGTAGCACGCGCGCTTTATTTCTTTAGGTGTTGAATAGTTAATTACACATTTCATTTCTTTACGCGCGCTCCTATTGTTTTAGTCTGATCTACGCTAGTTGTCATGCTTAGCAATAAATGAAGTCTCAATGCATGCTACTGAAGGTAAACTAGAAGTCTATGCATGCTAATGAAGTTTGTGTTTTTATTTCGAAAGATCACACTAATACTTTCTTTAGTGTTACCTTGACTAGTTATGCCTATTAGATATGATTTCTATTGTCTGAACCGCGTGCACTTTGCAAAAATAAAATAATGAACAAAAAAATCAACATATATAGTTTCCTAAAATGTGTTCGAACTCTAGCACACTTCCGTTTCTGGCCTCTTATATGTGTGTAACTGGTTATTCATTTGACTTGTTAATATTGTCCATATTTATGAAACTGTTTCTTCTGTTTCTGGTCCTATCTGCACAAATGCATATTGCTATTCATGATTGATACTTACTCTTAGCTTGTTCGAATAGGTTCCCCTAATGCGTATCTACTCTAACTATATAGACAAGATTTACTAAAGATTATTTAAGCTAATTCTCTTAATATCTAATATCCACATCAATATTTAATCAGGTCATGCCACGTCATCATTCGTTCAATATCATTTGCCACATCATTTCACATGATAACAAAATTTTAAAATGATTTATCTCACTCATATGATATCTATTTAAAATTCTATTTTTGCGTTGTGTTCTACTTGACGAGATAAACAAAACTATATCTCACTTTTATATGTTTAAAAAAATTAAATTAATTCATCATTGCTTTAAATCTTCATCATCTATTTATAACAGTTGAATCGACCATGTTGATTCTCTTTATTTTATGGCCTAGTAAGATTCGCGTTAGTCAAACTGGTGTCGTGTCCACCCTTTCCCCTCCTCGGTGACGCATCTCCTCCGGTCAACATCGCCACGCCGTGTCACGCTTCCTTCGCATTAAGCTGAGACGAGCTCACTGCCTCAACTTTATCTTATGGCAACGCTTCATCTGTTCGCCTCCCCTCTCAAGCCAAAACTGGAGAATTGAATCTGCACCACTGCCGCAATTCATCCTCCGTGTACCGCCCGACTCCCACCCTCAATTGCTATAAAAAGATCATCTCAAATTTATCCACTCACCTCATCACTCAGCCGCGTCTCTATTTTGTCTCTTCCCTACCCAGAGCACCATGTTATCAGAGCTCTATCCACCGTCATCGTTCTCTTTCACCGTTGTTTCACACACATCGTTCCTCTACATAACAACACCAACGGTGACGAACTAACCGATCTTCTTTCACTTCCTGAACAGTTTATCAATATGTAAATTCACGTAAAAAGATATATTTTTAAAATCCCGCGGCATCGCGCGGGATTATAAACTAGTATATCTTATGAGATAATGCTTCTTCTTTCAACAACTAGAATGAACTACCTATATGGAGAATTTATGTGTTCAGCACCTGTGCATTACACAGAATAGGGAAATACTTTATGAAACTCTACTGATCAGTGACAGAAAACTATCACAGGCTCTCATTAGTCTTATCACAGCTTTATTCTTAATTTAGCTCTATTACTCTAGTCTTATGAGATCTCATCACTCTAAATGAACAAATGACAGCATTGGATTAAATGCCCAAGCATTTCATTTCGTGCATGTAAGCCATTTAACACTTCATTCTGAAAGCTAAGAGACTGAAATGTGCAGTTGGGAGACCAGGTTTCCAGCTACATAGTGCTGGGAAACCATTATGAACTGGAGAAAATCTCTAGTCTGCTGCTGGTATAGTGTTTATTATTGCCCGATTCGTAACATCAGTCGACATGATGAGAATCTCTCTGCAAACAATCTACATCACAGAGCAAGCGTAGGGATTTTCCTCGCTAGCTGATGAACTCATTGGGGTGTGAGCAATACAAGAACGCCATTCCCTGGTATCCTTTTAGCTCGGATTGCGTGTAGCTGACACCGCCGTACGGGTACCTGCAACCACCACTCCGTAGCCGTACGGCGAGCAATAGTCGCTGCAACGACGGGGCGGGGTTTGCCTGCCACGCTGGCACGTGGGTCGCGTGTGTGGACGGGCCTTCATGGCAGCGGCCCAATGGTAGGGGCCGTACTACAGAGGAACTGGTTCCACGAAGACGGTGCGACGGGTTCGAGTAGTCGATGAAATGCGGGTGCGTGCAGGGGACAGCGTTTCAAAATTTGACAGTAACAAAAAAAATCGGACCCTCATTTCGTCAAATTTCGTAAAATTTGGTATAATTTAGCTGAATTTTGATTGGATGATGTTTTATACAGTAAAAATCAAAAAACAAAAAATCGGCTGAATTTACCGATTAATCGGACCAAATTTGCTGAAATTCGGTCTAATTCATCCAAAATTCGGTGGAATAGTACTGGTTATTGAAGTTTGAAAAAATTAAACTTTAACTATGCAAATATTAGAAATTTGAAATAATCTTTTCACAAAAGGTCTTCAAATTCACTCTAGTTTTTATCATATTTGTTTCTTATATTTTATGAATTAAAAAAATCAAAATTTGATATCCATTTGTACAAATTTGATGAAATTTAAATTTTAACCAACCAAATATGCCAATTTGAAAAAAATTCTTCACCAGTAATCTTAGAATTTCATCTAGTTTTTTACATATTTTTCCTGATTATTTTTATTTTTTATTTTTTGAATTTATGAACAGAAAATTCAGTGATTTTTAAATTCGGGCCGGACTGAATCAGTCGAATTTCGATGAATTTCAGCAAAATGCACCGAATTTGTTAACCATGACAGGGGATTAAGTAGGGCACAACGACGTCAGTGACCTTCTTCCTCTTGACGGCCTCAACCACCTTCGCGGCCTCCCCTTTCTTCCCCTTCTTCACCTCCTCCTTGATGATCACATTTTTCTCGACCTTGTCATGGTGCCGAGCTTGCGCATCCTCTGGTAGATGTACTCGATGAGTCTCTCCTCATCGATTACCCCCTCGATGTATGACGCACGTGTTCTTGCCAAGGTCCGTCTTGGCCGCATAGATGCCTGCAGGATCTGTGTTAAGCAAACGTATGCATGTGCGTAACTTATCGATACTAGATCGAGACAGAACAAGTGCCGTCAGAAATGTGCGTAACTCTTATGCTCTAGCAGAATCTCTTTGACCCCGACTGCACACTCAGGGCAATGCAACGGAGCCTTCACTGTGTTATGACTGTCAGCTCCTGCAAATTTGCCAAACGTGACATGAAACATATATAGCCATTATCGCCATATATCTGATCTGACGAATTGTGCAGGAGGTATATATAATATATTTCCTTGCACTATCAGAGAGGTTAGGGGCACCTATATATGCAAATAATTACCTGCTCTTTGGTCTTGACCTCAGTAACGATGTCCTTTGGAATCGACCTTCTTTCGGCATCCCTTCTCAACTTTGGCCCTGAGCTTCTCAGCATCGAACCCAAAGCCTTTGACCGTCACCTTACCTGTGCCGGCGTCCACCTTCATCACCTCTTCCACACCTGCAGAGATAGATATGTTGGTTTTTTTCAGAAAGAAAAAAACTAGAAAGAAAGATTCAGAAACACATACCTGCCAAGCTTTGTCTGGAGGAGGAAGCTGTCGAAGAAATCTTTGGTCAGTTGTGGGCTATTCCGAAGCCCGATCCCCCTAGAGTTCCTCAGGCCCCTCCTTGCGGAGGTTACCTGGTGTGGATCCGGTAGGATTTGCTATGAGAGAAGCGAGTCCACCCTGAGAATTGCTATCCAGTGATGAGAAGGCAGAGGATTGAGGGGATTCTAGTTCATCTGAGCTTTTTGAGGGAGATTTTGGCCAACGGGAAGCTGACTTACGCATATGTGCTCAAGAGATCTTCCATGGCAGAATGGGGAGATGGGTTTGGCAAGCTGATAATGCATCAAGGGCCCTGAGTCGTGGAGGATTTGCAGGGTAGAGAGGCAAAGGGGCTACTTTCCAGGGGAGGCAAGGGTAACAACAGAGACCACCCATTCGGCCTCCCCAACCTCACCTGCGGCAGATTGATCAACAACCAGTTGATCCAGCGCAGCCACAAAACAAGGGTCAGACCAAGGCAAAGGAGAAGCAGGTAACTATCTCTGGTCAGGATTTCTCTATAGTGTAGATAGATCCTAGGTATTGATCCATGACTTGTTATAATTGTAGGGAACCTGGTCACTTTGTTGGCATCTGTAGCAAGCCAAAGGTCTGTTTCATGTGTGCAATCTCAGGTCATTACATGACAGAATGCCCCAAATGGAAGAAATCACAACCTATTGCTTCTTATTTTGGTAGTGCTGGTAAAGGCCTAGGGTTCTACCATATAGACTTGCCTGAGATGGAGATCACTAGATGGTTGAATATCAGTAATTGTGGTGTGGTGTTGATAAGGAAATGATCAATCATAATGACTGAGCTTGAAAAGGAACTATCAGATATGTTCTATAAAGACTGGCCATGCCAAATGAGGGAGTTGACTCCAAACAGATATCTGGTTAAGTTTCCCCTACATAGGAGAGTTGAGGATATCAAAAACTTGCCCTCCTTTAATCTAAGGAAAGAAGGGGTGCAAGTGGAAGTTGTGGAGTGGATTGGGGAGTTGGACCATTTTGGGCTGCTAACTGAAGTGTGGGTGCATTTGGATGGAATCCCTCCCAAGTGGTGTGGATGAGTAGTGTTTGCTCAGATAGCTTCAAGCTTTAGGTTACTATTGGATGTGGATTGGGCCTCTCTATTTAAATCATTTTATGAGAAAGTGAGAGTCAAGATAGGTTGCAGGAATCCCTAAAAAATCCTAGGGAAAGGCTGTTTGAAATGGCAAAGAAACTATACTTGATAAATATCACTGTTGAGGGGGTATGATCAGGGGTCTGCTGCTACTGGGGAGAGTCCGATAATGACAGTGATGGAAATGATGATGAAGGCAATGATGATGACTTTGATGATCTGGATGATGAACCTAAGAATATGGAGACAGACAAGAGCTTAGGGAAAAACTCTGCATCCAAGACTCCTGAGGCAAAGAAGATGGATATGATTTATAGTGGTGGCAAAACAGTGGGTTCTATAGAGAGCTTGGGAACTGAAGAGTTGCAGTCATAGGATGTGATGTCTCACCTATTCACTGATGTGGGGGAAAGAAAGGCATGTCGTGACAGGGTTGTTGATCCACAGAGAGATATGGAGAGTTATCAGGGGCTTGAAGAACTGTAGTTGGAGGAGGAGCAGGTGACTATGCAAGAGACCTCACAAAAGCTGGAAGGGTTTGTTGAAGCTGAGGAAATAGCTAAAATGGACAGGATTAATGACCAGTAGAATTCTGATGATGATGACAGTGAACAATTCAGAAAGTGGAATGAATTGATACATCATGAAGTGGAAATTTTAGTGTTGGATGGGGTGAACTTGTTGGGGGCTATGGAGTTGGCTGATCAAGAAGGAGATGATGGGATGACTGAACCTGAGGATGAAGGGAAGATGACCTTAAGTGAGGACCTGGTTGGTAAAATAAAAGAGATGAAGGAAGAGAAGGAGAAGAGGAATCAGGAGGTTAAAAAGAGTTCGAGGGAACCTGGCTGGGGACTTGTGATGGTTGAAAAGGAAAAGGACTCAAAATAATGGAGGATCTATGATGCAAAAGGCAATGGAGATGAAAAGGGAGAAAAATCTGGAACCTATGAAAGGTAATAAATTTGATATTCTGCAATTTGATGATTTGAATCAAATTTCTTGTGATGTTAACATTAAAGTTGGCAGTGACAAGTATGATAAGCTTGGTATTATTGATAATTTGATTAGGGAGGAGAGAGAGATATGAGGTGTTTACTAAAGATAATCCTGATATTATGCTACCTGTTGATTTAGACATTTCTTCTAGTTTTACTGATGGCAATTTGGTGGGACCTAAGGGACATAAAGGTGACTAGCATAGAACTGACTAGTGATGAGTTTCCATCTTTAATTCCCGATGACAGGGTTTTAGATGGAATAGAACAGTCTTCTCCTGAATGCTCTATGAAAGAGCCTAACTCCTCAGACCTCTGAGGTAGTTAGAAAAAGGAAGAAAGAAGGCTAAATCTAGGGGTAGATGTGATAAATTAGTTTATAATGAAATGGGTGTTTTGAAATATTAGGGGGATGAATAAAACTAGTAGAGTGAATTGTTTGACTGATCTAATTAAGAGTAATAATTGGGATTTTGTGGGGATTCAAGAAACTAAGAAAAGTAGCTTTCCTGATGGTCTTTGTGAATCTATCAGTAGAAATATGTGCTGGCAGTAAATCCCTGCTAGGGGGGACAACATGGAGCATTTTGGTTGGCCTGAAATCTGCTTATTTTTCTATAATTAGCTGCCATAATTTTTAGTTTGGGATGACAATCATGATTAAGAATATTGCAAATGGCTTTATTTGGAGGGTGGTGGCTATATATGGCCCTGCGTATGAGGAGAATAAAAAAGAGTTCATTGATGAACTCCATTGTATCATGGGTTGTTGGGATGGTCCCACTCTGTTAGGAGGGGACTTTAACATAGTTAGAAATCAGAGAGAGAAAAGCAATGGAGTGATTAATTTCAATCTTGTGGAGTTGTTCAATGAGTGGATAGATAGGTGGGCCCTGGTAGATCTTAAAGATCCTGCTAGGGGCTTCGCATGGACTAATAATCAAGAGAAGCCTATTATGGCTACTCTGGATAGGATCCTTGTAACCACTCATTGGGAGGCCAAGTACCCCTTGGCCAAGACTACTATCCTCCCTAGAGGAGTAAGTGATCAAAACCCTGTGATGATCACATTTGGTGAGAAGGCAGGGGGTGATCTAGTATTCAGGTTTGAAAAATGGTGGTTTGAAGTAGATGGTTTTGAAAACCTAGTTAAAGAATCATGGGACAGTGAATGTCTTTTGTTGGACCCAGTTGATAGGTGGCAGTTTAAGATGAGAAATCTAAGAAGGAAAATTAAGGGTTGGAGTTGGAATATTAATGATGAGAGGAGAAAGAGCAAGGAAAAATTATGGGGGGGGGCTTGATGAGTTGGGGAGGACAAAGTTTTTGAAGGATAAAATTGATCATTTCTTGAAGATTGAGGAGATTAAAGCAAGACAAAGAGCTAGGGAAAGAGATATTAAAGAATGAGATAAGAACACTGCTTACTTCTTTGCCAAAGCTAATCAGAGGAAGAGGAAGAAATGTATTAACTCATTAGAGCGGGATGGAGTTAAATATGAGGACAATGAAGGCATGATTAATCATGCAATGGATTTTTATAAGAAGCTCTTTGGTGAGGAACCAAAAGAGAATTTGGGATTGGATGATGACTTCTGGAGTGAGGAGGAGAAGGTTACACATGAGGAAAAGGTTGCTCTGGAAGCTGAGTTTACTGAGGAAGAAATTAAAAGAGCCATTGATGGCTCCTATGCTGAGGGGGCACCAGGCCCTAATGGGGTTTCTTTTATATTCTATCAAAGGTTTTGAGAGACAATTAAAGAAGACTTTATGCCTTTGGTGAGAGGATTTGAGACAGACAGGATCAACATGACTAGATTGAATTATTCCATGATTAGGCCAATTCCCTAAGGAATTTTAGACCCATCAGCCTTATAAACTACAGTTTTAAAGTGTTTGCTAAGGTCCTGAATAATAAATTGGAAGTGATTAGTAATAGGCTTCTGGCACCTAATCAAATTGCTTTTGTGAAAGGGAGATTTATTTTGAAGAGTGTGGTGTCAGTTCATGAAATAATTCATAGGGCTATCAAGAAGAGAGAAAATGGGGTGGTATTAAAGCTTGATTATGAGAAAGCATATGATAGAGTTAATTGGAGCTTCTTGGGAGAGCTGATGATATCTAGGGGTTTTGGTAGGAGATGGATTGGATGGATAATGAAAATGGTTAAAGGTGGATCTATTTGTATTAGAATTAATGATGTTAATAGTAGCTTCAGCTTCTTCAGACCTAGTAAGGGCCTCAGACAGGGGGACCCTCTCTCCCTACTGTTATTTAATTTGGTGGTGGATGTTTTGACTAGGATGCTTAGTAAAGCTGCTTTGAAGGGATATATATCAGGATTTATGGATGATGTGTGTCGGGGGGTGTGATCAATTTGCAAGATGCAGACGTACCCTGCTTTTCTTATCTCATAGCAACAAGGCAGCAGTCCACTTAAAATGGATCATGATATTTTTTGAGAAATTTTCAGGTATGAGAATCAACTACTCTAAGAGTGACTTGACTCCTATTAACATTAGTGAAGAGGAAACTCAGGAGTATGCAAAAAAAATTGCTGCAAGATTGAAAAATTCCCTTTTACCTACTTGGGTGTTCCTCTGCGTTATGAAAAACTTAGGAAAGAAGATATACAACCAGTGGTGGATAAAATTATGAAGAGGGTTGCTAGATGGAAAGGAAGAGTTCTTTCTTATGGAGCTAGGCTGGCACTGCTTAAAGCATGTCTGGCCAGCATTCCTGTGTACTTGATGTCTATCATTAAGTTCCTTAAGTAGGCCATTAAGGCTATTAATACACAGATGGGGAAATTTTTTTGGGATGTTAAATATGAGAAGCACATGTACCACTTGTCTAATATATAGACTATTTGCATGAAGAAAAATCAGGGTGGCCTGGGGTCCTTGACCTTAGAAATTTGAACCTTTGCCTGCTAGCTTCCTGCAAAGATATAATGATAGTGAAGGTAGACTTTGGAAAGGGATCATAGATTCCAAGTACAAAACTAGATCACCTAATGCCATGTGCTCTAGGGATAGAGATGCATCCCCTTTTGGAAAGGAGTGATGTGGGCATCTCAGGCTACCAAAATGGGTTTCAGGTTGCATGTAGGCGATGGCAGGAAAGTGAGATTCTGAGGAGATTGCTGGGTTGGTTCTTGCTCTTTAGCTGTCCAATATGGAGAGATCTTCTATATTATGAATGAGCAGGAGAGTACAATTAAGGAGGCCTGTGATGGGTGTAACTTGAGGTTCACCTTCAGAAGAACAGTGGAAGATAGGCTAATGGCCTAATGGATGGAGCTTGAGCAAATTGCTAGTAGTATAACTTTAAGTGATGAACCTGATGCTATGATATGGCATCTTAATTCAACAGGGAGGTTTTCAGTTCAATCCCTATATGGGATGATCACTGATAGGGGAATTAAGCAAGTTTTTACTCCTGTAGTATGGAAAATTTATGTACCTTCTAGAATCCATGTCTTTTTATGTCTGTCAGCCAGGAATAAACTCCTCACAAGAGATAACCTAGATAAGAGGAGGGACATTTATGATTTAACACGTCTTTTCTTCTCTGAACATGAAATTGTACATCACTTGTTTTTTGAGTGTTGTGTTGCTAGTAGTATTTGGAATATTATGTCTGAGGTGTATCTCGGTGGGGAGGGATTTTGAATCCAGTGCTAAGCTGTGGATAAGGGATAAGCAGTTTAAAGCTGTTAATTTGTGTAATGCAGCTGTTTTGTGGTGTATTTGGAAGACAAGAAATGATATTTGCTTTTAGGATCCATACTGGCGAGGGACAAGACTGTCGCTGGGAAGATGTGCTCGTACTATCAAGAACTGGAGTATGCTGTTGCGAGGAGCTGGAGAGCTGGGCAGAGTGGTGGAAGAGCTAGACAAGTTAAGCGCAATGCCTATGTAGATTGCTTGGAGATGTGCTCGGCAAGAAGAATCCGTAGCGAGCGTTTTGAGTGATGTATCTTCCAGTTTTCCTGATGTGGTTAGGACCTGTAATGAGGTGATAAATTATAATGAGCCTGGGGAGGCAGTTCATAGACATGGGGACCTATTGGCCCCTCAAGCACGTTCGTGTTAAACTGGTTTTATAATTTGAAACTCGAGGCCGACCCTTTTATCGAAAAAATATGTACGCACAGTGGAATTCAGTGAACTCCCTCTCGATCTCTCTCTTGCACTGTTCGCAGTGGACGTGCAGCTTGTAGTCGGCCGTCCTGATGTCCAGCTTGGCCTAGGCAGTTGCTGACTCTCACATATCTACTCTAACTATATATATAAGATCTAATAAAAATTATTTAAACTAATTCTCTTAAGATACAAGATATTTATATAAGTATCTAAATCATGTCACATTTGTATCCGTCCAACATCATATGTCACATCATTTTACATAATAACAAAATTTTAAAATGATTTATCTCAATCATATGATATCCATTTAAAATTTTATTTTCATCATTATGTTCTATGTGATGACATGAATAAAACTATATCTCACTTATATATGTTTTAAAAAAATTAATTCATCATTACTTTAAATCGTTATCGTCCATTTGTAACAACTAAATCGATCGTGTGAATTTTCTTTATTTTTTATCCTAGTAAGATTCACGCCAGCCTAACTGACATCATCTCATCCATTCCCCCTCCTCGGTGTCGCCCCTCTCATCCGCCGATGTCGTCCCGCTGCCGTGCCATGTCACACTTCCTTCCCATAGAGCAAAGACGAGCTCGTTGCCTCCGCTTTATCTTTTGATAATGCTTCATCCTGTCGTCTCCCCTCTCGAGATAAAATCGAAGCATTGAATCCGTACTACCGCCACCGGTCACCCTCCCTGAACAGTCCGACTCTCACCCTTTACTGCTATAAAAAGGTCATCTCAATCTTATTCACTCTCTTCAGCACTCAACCACGCCTCTATTTTATCACCTCCCTAGCCAGAGCACCACACCATTGAAGCTCCACCCATCGCTGTTGTTTTCTTTCATCATCGTCTCACACCTATCGTCTCTCCGTACAATAACACCTACGGTGATGAATTAGCCGAATCTCTTTTATTTCCTGAATAATTTATCTGAATTCACATAAAAAACATATTATCTGAATTTACATAAAAATATTTTGAAATTCAGCAACATCACGGAGTGTTTGTTGTGCCAGTGCCAATCTGTGACGGCTTCAGTTACTTGCACTGGACCTTAGATTAGTCGTGAGTAATTAACTAATGCAAGTGCGCAGGAAAACACGTCGCTCATCAAGAACTAGTTAGTTCGCAGAGTGGTTTGAGTAGTTGAAAAAAGCTTTGTGTTGACCACCGATTTGTCGGTATGGAGGAAACTAAACACGTACTCTCTGTTTGTGTGTCCATCATGTCAGTCATCACTACACTTTGCGTGGCAATTCGTAACCAAACAATTAACGGATTTCAGGTCAACTATGGCGGAAAGAAACGAATTTTGAAAGTCCGTTTCGTGCAAGCCGAGTGAAAACGGGAGGTGGAAAAAAAACGGGACGAGGCGGCAGATCGCATAAAAGGTAAATCTATAGAAGAGAGCCCAACTGATTTCTTCGTGGAGGCCAACTTGGAACATAGAGTGGGCTACTATATTGGCCCACATAGATGGAGCCGCCGGCCGTTCGATGTTGCGCATGGCTGTGAACGGGCAGGATTCCCGCCGCTGCCGCACCGGTCCCCCGTCGCCGTGACGAGCCCGTATCCTTTCCTTTGTCACGGCACGGCCTTCCTCCAGTGTGCTGCTGCTGCTGCGTACGCGCCACGCACGGCTCCAACAGGTAGGCGTACAGGGACTCGACACGCACATCTTTCTCGACTTTTCTCTCTCTCTCTCTCCACTCAAAAGGAGAAAAATTTTCTCCCTATTTTATTCGATTTCCGGGGCCGGTTTCTTGAGGTCACGTCCAACCGCGCATGTGAACTGCTGCCCGACGAGGCGCGCAGGTGCGGGGGCGAGGAGCGCGTGGGGGATTCGGAGATCAGTTCGGGGACCCCTAGGGTTTCGCCCGCCCGCTCACCCCACCAGGAGATGGACGGCCGGGACCAACAGCAACAGGCGCCACCGCCGGCTCCGCGGGTGGCCTCGCCGCCGCCGCCGCACGCCGCGTTTGGCGCCGCGGCGAACGTGATGCAGCTCGGGTTCCATCCCATGGCGTCGCAGGGCGGATCGTCGCCCATGAAGCCAGCGGACATGCCGCCGGGGGGCATGTTCCGCCCCGACGCCGCCGCCGCGCCGGGCACCGCCGTGCAGCAACCCGGTAGCGTCGGTGGGGAGCTCGTGAAGAAGAAGAGGGGGAGGCCGAGGAAGTACGGCCCAGATGGGAGTATCGGCCTGGGCCTCAAATCGGCGGAGTCCGGCGGAGGAGGGTCCAACTCCAACCCCGACGGGAAGCGCAGAGGGCGGCCCCCTGGATCCGGGAAGAAGAAGCAGCTTGATGCTCTGGGTAATATAGCACCGCACCAGCTCTCTGCTCACCCTTGGATTTGTAGTTTCTGAATTCTCAAAAGTTAGTCATGCCCCTGAACAGTAGCTTGGCTTGTAGCAGTAGTAGCGTTGGAGATAATCCGGTGCTAGGTTTTTTTGTACGTTTGGTTAGAAAAAGAACCGAATTTATTTTATACATAAAGGATAAGGAATTTAAAATAGGACGGGATGGTGCAGGCATTTAATAGTTTAGGGAAGTACAAGCATTGTCTTTGTTATTATCCACTGTATAAACAGAAAAAGTTGCAAAGATGAACTTGGCCTTTGAATATTGGGCATCTCATCATAGATTGCTTGTATCTTTTCCTCTTATCCTTTCTACTAATAAGAATCTACTTATATGCACGTGCCAGCCAAAAAATGGATAGTTCTTCCTTGTACTTTTTCCTGCGGCGCCTCAAATTAAGTTAACAAAAAAAAAATTACATTTACCAATGGTAAAGGGTAAATCTTTTGTTTTAGTTGGATATTTTTTTATTGATTTCTGCGTTGAATATTCAGAATGTGTATGGCAGTGCCATTTATGCTGGTTTCTTAGGTTGTTCAGTGCCTCTCCATCTCAGCTGAACTATTATACCTCTCCATTGATTAGAAGATCCAAGTCCATAGAGAATAGTACTAAAGAAATTGACATCCTAGTGTGATTCTCACTGTGTACTCTGATGTGCCCCTTTCCAGGATCTTCAGGGACATCATTTACTCCCCACATAATAACTGTGAAGCCTAATGAGGTATTTCAAATATGCATCCTCTAGTATCTGCTTGCTAACATCCATCATGTTTGTATATCTGTGGTTTTCTTCTGCCAAAGTTACATTCAGGGAGCATTTCTGCTATTTAGGATTGAGTAGATTGCACCACCTGTTTTAGTTGAGCTAATGAACAAGCTTCTTTTTGATGAAATATTATTGCTCACCCTGTGGTTTGCAAATTACAGCCACCCTCCAGGTCTGATATTCATATGGTATGGTTCCAAATAAAAGTTACTTGCCTGTTAACGGGAGCTGCTAAAAAGAGAGTTATTGGCATTTTCCTTCTTGAACACACTCAGAAGTCCTGATTTCCACTGGGTGATCTTTTCTAATTTCTAACACTTTTGTCCTTTTCTGTCCTGCTGGCTGACTGCCAACTAATGCAAGCCTCTCCCATGCTCTGTGTACTATATTGGGGTATTTTTCCTACAAGATAATCAATGGGAGTATTGGACATGTAGCAAAAATGATCAGGGGTCGTTTTCAGATTCAGGATAATGTTTGTTCAGTTGATAAATATTTGGTGATTCTATCTTTGCTTTCTTCATGTTTCGCTACTCAGACATATTCTGGTAGTCTATATTTGTAGTGACTTGATTTTTCTTGAGCCTGCTGCCTCTTTTCTCTGAACTCGGACTATGTATGTACATTTTATACATCAATCTTTTTCTTTCCTTTTTGCAGGATGTTGGCTCAAAAATAATGGCTTTTTCGCAGCAAGGTCCACGGACAACATGTATAATTTCAGCAAATGGTGCACTGTGCACAGCAACACTTCGTCAACCAGCAACCTCTGGTGGCATAGTGACATATGAGGTATGTTCAGGCAAAATTATCTCAGAATATGGACTGATGCTTTTGCTTCACTTTGGCTTTCTCTAAAATATTGATGCATAGGTTTAAAATAACGTTTTGTTGATTTTTGTAGTTCCTTGCACTTGACCAGAGAATAGGCATGATTATGTTTGTATTTTGGTACACATTTTGTTGATATCTGTATTCTGTTAAACTCGCCCAGACAATAGGCGGGACTTTCTTGGTCCACATTTTTTTTTTGCAATATAGAGCAGTAAACATCTTTCTGCAATGAAGCCAATCATAGTCATTGCATCTATGAGCAACCTCTTTTCTCTCACAGCATAGTTTTCTAACATGGTGTTTATGCAGTAACCCCTTCAGAACTAATCTACTTAACAGAAATTCCATTATTTTCCAGCTTGCTGTTCCATGTGTTTGTGTTCTTCTGGGCACTTGGTTCCATTTGCTTTCTTTCTTCTGGGAGTTTGGGATTTCCTGATAAAACAAAAGTAAAAAAATGGCTATTAAACTTTTTTTTGGGGGGAGGGGGTCAAGTTTCTCTGTCACTTAGGCAGTAGTACCATATATACATAAATCAGAAGGACATATTTAATCTGCTTGCACTCAGCTCACTGCAACTTAGTTTGGTTTGATAGTACATTGGTGCTTCCATTAGGACGGCCATTTATGTTCATTCTTATAGCGCGCTGTGACAGATTTCATCCTTGTAAGATATATGAATTCCTTTTGGTGAACTATCACAGGGCCACTTCGATATACTCTCTCTGTCGGGCTCATTCCTGCTTGCAGAGGATGGTGACACTCGCAGTAGAACAGGTGGCTTGAGCGTGGCACTGGCTGGAAGTGATGGACGCATAGTTGGAGGTTGTGTTGCTGGAATGCTGATGGCAGCAACACCCGTGCAGGTTCTTAGTTCATCTATGCATGTTTATCCTTTGATTTCAATAAGCACGTGGTGTAGATAGGGATTCTGAGGCCTAGCCTGTTTACCGTGTTTTCTGAATAAGCACTGCTGTAAATAGACATTCCGTGGTGTAGATAGGGATTCTGAGGCCTAGCCTGTTTACCCTGTTTTCCAAATAAGCACTGCTGTAAATAGAGATTCCGTGGTGTAGATAGGGATTCTGAGGCCTAGACTGTTTACCCAATAAGCACTGATGTAAATAGAGATTCCGAGGCCTGTTAACGTAGGTTGCTGCTTCTGTTTTCCAGGTCGTAGTTGGCAGTTTCATTACTGAAGGTAAAAAGCCAAAGGAAGAGCAACCAAAACATGAGCCGGCATCTGTGCCGCCGCAAACAGCTGGCTTTGGGCCAGCCAGAACTGCTAGCCCTCCGTCCGACGGAACATCAAGCGAGCACTCTGATGATCCAGGGAGTCCTTTGGGACCCAATGGCAGCACATTTACCAACACAGGGCATCCCATGCATTCCGCATATGCTTCGGTTGGCTGGTCATTGTCCGGGAACCAAGGCCGCTACGATCCTGATCTGAAGATGATGACTGATTAATGGCTGCCGTTTTGCAGCTTCTTTGTTAGAAGTTGACCTAGTTGTGTAGGGTTCAGGCATTTCCTGCACCAGTTCCAGTGGCAGTATTGGACAATAAAAATCTGGAATGCTTGGAGATAAAGCCTGAAGGAATAGCTCGCGCTAGCAATAAGTAGCATATCAGTGCATTGCCTTTGCCCCATTATGTAGTTAGGCTTGTATCAGCCACTTCATTGTCAGGAGTTTATTCAGTTTGCCTTCCAGTTTCTATATGTATTAGTGTAGTGCTACTTTTCTTATCCATAGATTGGTATTTAACTATTTATCTTTAAACCTGTTTGTCCGTACTGTTTTCATTGTGATGCTTCTGTTTTTGTTTGTCATGGCAGCTGGGAAATATAGCTGCTGAACATTCTCGTTGTCGCAAGTAGGAAGTGTCGCCGCTCGCCACGCGCTAGCAATTGTTCGAGGACCCGGGTCCTGGAGACCTCTTCCGACTGCAAAATCTGGGGTAATTTCAAATCGGACCCAGGTTTGGATGCAGTGTTGCGAAGAGGCTAGTTCGAAGATACTGAACGCTCACCGGAACGGAAGTCTGTGAAAACAACAGTACTGCATTCGACATTGAAAAACAGCATTACAATACATGAAACAACCACGTACGAGACATGTTGACTCGACCAACTTCAGATGCAGAAACAAATGATTCCTTTATCTTTATTTATTGACATTG
>VSTD030000267.1:0-17397 GCA_008808055.3 Sporobolus alterniflorus | reverse complement strand
GAGGTGGCATGTCCATCGCCTCGAAGACACAAGGGAAGAAGTCAGGAGTGTGAGATCAGCTTGGCTCAGCGCATCGAGCCGGGAAGGATGATGAAGTGTTCTGATGTTGATATATCATTTAGGCTAGAAGACCACCCAGATACAGAATTGTTTGAGAGGAATTTGTCATTTGTGGCCAAAGTATCGATCAGGCGGCACAAGGTGGCCAAAACACTGATTGACAATGAGGCCTCATTAAATCTTATCATGAGGAAAACCTTCATCGAGATGGGCCTCAATCTGTCAGATCTGACCCCTATACATGACACATTTCATGGGGTCATCCTAGGACAGTCATCCACAGTTATTGGGTGCATCGACCTAGAGGTATCTAGTGGAACAGGAGATAATAAGCATAAGGATATGCTTATGTTTGAGGTGGCCAGCTTCGACATCGGGTACAAGTACATCCTCGGGAGGCCCTTCCTCCTAAGATTTATGGCGGTCATCCACACTGCCTATGCCATGATGAAGATGTCTAGCCCCAAGGGCGTGATCACGATCAAGGCTGTTCAATGCGATGCTCTGGCATGTGAGAACGCAACATTGACACAGACCAAACTATTCAGTGAGAAGGTAGCTCAGGAGCAAGCAGCCAAGGTGGCAAAGACATCTGGCGGTAGCACTCTATTCAAATTGCCGACGTCTAAGCCACAAACCATCAGCACCCCTCGACCTCCTTCAACCAAGAAAGGAACAAAAGTTGCCTCGGGGTCAAATCAGCCACCCGCCGATCAACCACCGAATGATAAGAAGAAGGGGGCCGCAGACAAAGAAGTCCCGGTCGATCCCAATGACCTGAACAAGAAGCTCCGCATCAGCACAGGCCTAGAGGTCAAATAGGAACTTGCACTCATCACTTTTCTCTAGGAAAATCTAGATATCTTCGCATGGCAGATATCAGATATGCCCAGGATCCATTGGGAGGTGATTGAACACATGTTAGGCATTGATCTATCGTACAAGCCGATCAAGCAGAAAGAAAGAAGATACACACCAGAGAGGCTTGAGACCATCCGATAAGAAGTTAATAAATTAATTGAAGTTGGGTTCATTAGGTCAATAGATTATCCAAGCTGGCTAGCAAACCCTGTTCTTGTAGAAAAGCCTGATGGCTCCTGGCATATGTGTATCAATTATACTAGTTTGAATAAAGCATGTCCAAAAGATGAGTATCCCCTACCTCGTATTTGTTAAATCATTGATTCCACGACATCGTGTGAACTATTGTCGTTTCTGGATGCCTATTCGGGCTATCATCAAATCAGCCTCGACATTGACAACAAAGAAAAACGTTGTTCATTACACCATTTGGAATTTTCTGCTACACTAAGATGGCATTTGGGCTGAAGAACAGGGGAGCTACATACTAGAAGTGTGTACACATCGTTTGGGAACCTCAAATTGGGAGAAACATCGAAGCTTAGATTAACAATATAGTGGTGAAGTCAAAAAAGCGTGGGAATATGTTTGACGACCTCAAAGAGGCATTCGACAATCTCCATAAGTACAAGAGGATGCTTAATCCTAAAAAAATGTGTGTTCGATGTGTCACTAGGAAAATTGCTCAGCTATATGGTCTCGTCCCGGGGGGATCAATGTGAACCCAAAGAAGGTGGAAGCCATCAAACAATTGCAACCACCTCAGACTCGAAAAGAAATCCAGAAGTTAGCAGGAATGATGACAGCACTCTGCTGATTCATATCCAAGTTGGGCAAACGTGGTATGCCATTTAGAAGCTACTACGCAAGGCAGATGGATTCCAGTGGGACGATCAAGTGGCAGCGGTGTTCATCAAACTCAAGCAATATCTGAAGTCCCTGCCAACACTGGTTCCACCATAGCCCAATGATACCTTGCTACTTTACGTGGCAGCCACCTATGCAGTAGTCAGTACTATCTTCATCGTTGAGCGAGTAGAAGCCACAACGGAAGTCAAGCAACAACCTGTGTACTTTGTCAGCGTGATCCTCAAAGATGCTCAAACATGGTACCCGTAGGTACAAAAGCTACTCTACACAGTTCTCATGATGATCAGGAAGCTCAAGCATTACTTCTTGGTGCACTCCATTTGGATCGTATCCGATCGGCCCTTGGCATGCGTCCTTCAAACCAAGGAAGCTATGGGGCAGATCGCTCAATGGGTAGTGGAGATTGGCCAGTATGATATTGAATTCGTCCCCGGGTAGGCAATCAAGAAGCTACGAGGTATCAATGAGTTACCCGATCATAGGGTAATGTATTTTGACAAATCCTACACTCTGAAAGGTGCAGGGGCTCGCATCGTGCTCATTCCACCAGAAGGCGATGTCTTAAAATATGCTATTCAACTTGACTTTCTGGCTACCAATAACATTGCAGAATACGAGCTGGTCACAGGTCTTCAGCTAGCCAAAGATCTCGGCATTCGACGACTCCTTGTCAGGGGAGATTCATAGCTGGTAGCCAAGCAAGTGCAGAAAGAGTATGACTGCAACAATGAGATGATGGTCGGGTATCTATCAGAAGTGTGTAGGATGGAGAAGTTTTTCGATGGGTTTGAAGTTTGGTATGTCCCACATATAGACAAAAGTGATGTAGATCATCTAGTGTGGATTACTTTCTCCAAGGCACCAACCCCACCGGATGTTATTATTGAGAAATTATCCAAGCCTTTGGTTAAGCCAGAAGAATCAACCAATGAAGCAGCAGGGACCGATGTGATGGTTATCGATGAGCCAATACAACAGCCAACGTATGATTGGATGAGCCCAATCAGGGCATTCTTAGACCATTAGCCACCATTAGACGACAACTCTGAAGTCGAGCGTATCACACGCAAAGCTAGGATGTACCACCTAATCGACAGGGTATTGTATCGACAACGTGCCAACGACATGATGATGAGGTGCATCTCTAGAGAAGAAGGTACATAATTGCTCAAGGATATTAACATCGGTGTATGTGGATTGCATTCGTCATGGCGCTCTATCATAGGCAAAGCATTTAGGCATGTATTCTACTGGCCAATAGCCAAGGATGACATGATGGAAGTTGTCACCAAATGCAAAGATTGCTAGTTCTTCTAGAAGCAAACATCAAAGCATGCAAATCCTCTTCAGCCTATTGATCTCTCCTAAGCATTTGCAATATAGGGAATCAACATCGTGGGTGTCTTGCCCAGGGCACCGAGAGGATTCAGATTCTTATTTGTAGCAATTGACACTTTCACCAAATGGATGGAGGCAATGCCAGTAGTAAACATCACCCAAGAAGCAGCGGTCAAGTTCCTACAGAGTGTTATATATAGGTCTGGCATGCCCAGGCGGGTTCTCACAGATAATGGGACTTAGTTCAAAGGAGCGAAGTTCATAAGGTGTTGTGTAGATTTCGGTATTCATCATCAAGCATCATCAGCACTGCATCCACAGAAGAACGGGCAAGTCGAGAGGGCGAATGGACTAATACTCCATGGAATGAAGACAAGGATGTTCATGATCTGGAAGCAAAAGGCAGAAATTCGCATAAGGAGTTGCCCTCAGTATTATGGGCCCTTCAGACTAATATTAATAGAGCAAGCAGAGATACTCCTTTCAATCTAGTCTATTATGCATATGCTATACTGCCACTAGAAATCTATCTACAGTCAGTGAGGGTGGCACATTTTAACGAAGAGAATTAGGTGGAAGCCAGGGAGCTTGACTCCAATCTATTAGAAGAAAGACACAACACAACCTTAGCCAATGTGCGGAAGTATCAGGAATCCCTGAAGAAGTACTACAACAAGAGTGTGGTACAGAGTTTCCTTAACATCGGTGATTTAGTGCTGAAGAAGGATATCGACACCAAGGATATGCATAACTTCTCATCGTCATAGGAAGGCACATTCATTATAGTTGTAACACCCCGTGTTATGAAAGCCTTAATTATGTTCATTGGGCCCTTAATTGATCTTTAGCCAAGTGATTAAACCAAATCCTAAGCCAACCAAGGAAATTCAACTTAATTTTCAAATTAAACTTTAAGGATAAGTCAAAAAAACTTCAAATTTGAAACTCAAAATTCCTTACATGAGTTGATCTATCATCCAAGTGCGATCAAGAGCTCCTTTTCAAATTTTGTCAATTCTTGAAAATTCGAATCGAAATCCATCAAATTCTATCAAATTTCAAATCCTAGAGCATCCTTAAGTTTTTCATTCAAATTCCATCCCGAATTTTGAAAAGTTTCAATAATCAAAGTTGTTCCTTCTTTCAAAATATTCAAATCCATATTTTATTTTAAAATTTTCAAGTAGGGAAAAACATCTTTGGATCGAACCAAATTAAGTCTTTTTAAAAAATTTGAGTAAATGAGAAAACAACACTGTTCATTTCGGGCGAAGCCCAAAGTCGGCCCAGCAGCCAACTCCTGGCGTGGCCTGCGCGCGCTCTTCTCCATCGCCCCCTGCTCCTTCCCTATCGTGCACCACTGGCGCCGCTCGCCATACGACGTCTCGAGCCCCACGTGGTGCCCCCCTCCTTAGCCACACGCCCAACCCGGGCCCTTGCTCGCCTCCCCATTCCCCCCTCCCTCTGCCATGGTGCAAGGAAGCCATCGGTGCCACCCTTCTAAATTTCTTTCTAATCGTGCGATGAGCTCGTTCCTCCCCACTCCCAAATTCCCAGGCCCCGCTTAACCTTCCCCATGGCCTTTTGTCCGGTCTCAAGTTCGGGACTCACCGGATTTCGGTGAGGCGCCGCTGCACCGCCGTTGCACCGAGCCACACCGCTGCCCGCTCGATGCGCCGTCACGTCGGTGAGTCACACTCACCTTAATCTTGCCCGGCACCCACTCGCAAGACCGCTGGTGCCGTCCCCATCGAGGGTGGTGCACCTCGTCGCCCCGTTTGCCATCAGCCTCTGTGCCACCGCTCGTGCGCCGTGCGCGCGCAGGTTGTGCCATGGCGTAGGCCACATAGGACGCATTAGCTATTAGGCCATCAAGGCCGTGGGTCGACCGGTCCACTGGACCGTGGCCTTGGGCCAAATCCGTCCCATTTACTATGGCAAAGATTTCTAAATCCTTTTCCTTTCTTTTAATTTCTAGAAATCGGTTTAAAATTCTAAATTTCGTAGAAATGCATAGAAAATCTAGAAAAATGCAAAGTAAATTTTGCTTGAACTATCCTGAGTAGATATTTTCATTGGGCTTGACCAATCTTCATTTGTGCAATATTGCATTATATAAAATTCCAAGAATGCAAAATTTGAAGAATTTATTCACAAAAATCCATGCATGTTTATACATTGAATCGTGGCATGCATATTCATATCATATTGCTTAGATTGTACAAAATTGCTCATATTTATTTCCTGCTCATATTAATCCTAGGATTTAATTTCTTTTCCTACAAGAAATAAATCATAGTAAATTATTTATGCTTAGAAAAATATTCATTCTTGGTATGGTGCTTCCTTATACTGTTTAGAACCTGGATAAAATCAAAGAACTTGTTTAGACTCATAATATGCATGTTATTAATTTTCTAATGTCTAGTTGCTTGTTAATAAATAGAAAGGTTGCTCCTGTTCATGCATCATATTGTATTTTGGACCTCATGCATTGCACCATGTCGATCTCATCTCATGTATGTGTATATGCGGCAGATCACGTGGAGCCACAACAGGAGATAAAAAAGGAGCGAGTCCAAGGGGCGTTCGGAGCTCCACAAGTGTTAAGTTGCGAGGATGCTAACATTGTTGTGATCAAGGTAAGCCCTGGTGCATCACACCATAATCCTTGACTTTTATTTTGAATTAATATTTTTATGTTAAGAATGATTGTACATTAGATTGATAGGAGTTGATTGGAACCGCAGTTACATTATGAATACCTTCCGAATTACCCTTGATGACTTTGCTAGTATTTGTAAGGTGTTAGTCATTGCTAGGCGTAGATATAGACTTCGGTAGACATTGAGTGGTTGAAAGACCATGAGTTGGCGATAGGTGTTTCACATCACTTTACTAGAGGTTTATGTTGAGATTGGACAAACTGAGACCAGGCGGGGCCCTTAGATGGTTGTAGCCCCCGCCTATGTCGGTTAAGGACCAATGGGTTGGCCCCCACAAGCAAGTATTGAACGTACCAATCGTATGCTGGTGATATGGGCCCAGTAAGCCTAGTAGCTGACCGTCAATAGATGAGTGGTTTTTTTCCCACTGTTTCAATGGTTGTCTTGGGAGAGAAACTGGGTACGGACTTGCGGATCAGTCAGTCGACGTGGTGTGGATTGTGTTGGGAGCCCTTTTTCTCGGGAGTAGTGGCCCTGCTCCACTCTGTTGACGACTACATGAAAGATTGCTATGCATTGATCACGTGAGATATGGGCCCATACGCGGATGGAGCGTGGATGCGTGTGGCGTGTTGGTCGGGTTTCTCCTGCAGGGTGTACATCAATTCAAATTGCCGCGGCTCTTGGATATGAGTAACCGCTTGTTTGAATATGGAATTGTTATGCTTTACTATAATTACTTGTTTGTAACTCTTGCTTGATTAGTTTAGATGATAGCTTTTACTTATAATGATTGGATTAGAGCTAAATCTTGAAAGTAAGGATCTACTCTTAGCACGGGTTTGACATAGAGATAGCTCTCACCTCTATAGCCTTGCATGCTAGGAGTCACCTATTTATGGCCAGGTTGATGGGTAAGCCTTCATGAGCTTTAGTTGCTCATGCTTTACCTTGATGTTGTTTTGCAAGTGTGTTCTCTCTCTCCCTCCCAGCGTGAGCCGTTTCTGAGGTCGGCACCTCTAGGGCAAGGTGCCATTCTTAATCATCGAGTTAGCGCTTCCATAAATGTCTTTTATTCTTCTCTCTTCCGCTCAAACTCTGTAACCGAATTTGAAACTCAATTTGTAATAAAGTTTAACTTTCATAGCATTTCGTATGTTTAATTCTTGTATGTGATGTACTATGTGTCATTACTTCGGTAATGACACCCCGTAATGATCCTAGTTAAGACTGACCATCCTTGCTTAAGGGTGGGATGTCACAATACTAGACATCACAGCACCAGTGACTTATGTCTTGGCAGCAGTAGACAGTGCCATGCTTTCCAATACATGGAACACCGATAAGTTGCACAAATATTATGCATAATGTACATGTTTGAGTAATAAAGATACATTGTTCCCATCTTATATTTATAGAGTATTTCATCATCTTCTGGTTTTTCAACCAAAGGGGCTCATGAGCCCAACAGCAAAAATGATAAGTCTCGGTAATAAGATGACACATTCTCGATCTGGTTAGATGCTTCACCCCAGCTAATTATCGGGCAATCCTCGATCGGCGCCTAAAGGTGAATGCTACCGGACGCAGTTTTGATGATCTGTAGAGTTGTGCCCAACTAGTAATAAGCATTCTCGATTGACTCAAGGGGCTCACATTCGATCGTACGCACGATCAGTGAACCAATGCGTACAAAAAGTAATGGCCTTCTGATTGACGTCCCTTAACATCTATCTTATGCTTTTTACACATATAGCACCGTGTACCAAAAGCAAGGGGCTCCCGATTGACACCCCTTAATATCTATCTTATGCTGTTTACACACGCAATGCCGCTTACAAAAAGCAAGGTGCTCTCGATTGACATCCCTTAACATATATCTTATGCCTTTTACATGCGCAATGCTGCGTACAAAAAGCAAGGGGCTCCTGATTGACGTCCCTTAATATCTATATTATGCTTTTTACATGTGCAGCGCTACATATAAAAAGTAAGGGACTCCCGATTGATGTCCCTGAACATCTATTTATCTAATACTTTTTATACACACAGAGTTAGCAAATCTCGATTGACGTATCATCGTACTTTTCATACACAGTAATCATCAGCATTTGAAAAGCAAGGGGCATCTATATATCCATATCCATCAGGTATTCAATGGATCAAATAAAAATTTTATAAGCTAATAATAGTTTATTATAGAGTACATGAGAAGAATTACAAAGCCCTAGGACTGTTATTGTCATCGGACTCTGCAAGGCTAGAAAAATCATACAAAGATACAAAGTCATGAGCAGCATCGTAGGTGCTATTAACTAATGGTTTTCGAACTACCTCATTGACCGAGAAGTCTTTACGAAGAATCTCCGTATCAAGATCTGGTATATGATTTTTCATTAGTGCCATAGCATTGTCCACTACCAGAGAAATCATATCTGAAGATACGCGCTCTCGCTTGGAGAGTGCCTGCTGAGCCGAGTCAAGCAGGTTCCCTTGGGTCTTCATCTTCTCTTCATCAGTTTTCTGCTTCCCTTCAGCCACAGTTAGCTGGATCTTCATTGTCTGCTCCCGAATCACCATGGTGTCCAGAGTAGATGATTTGGAGGCCAACTTGTTGTTGGCTGCAGTGAGGGAGGACTAAGAGGACTCCAACTTCTGAGTCAACAGTGTTAGCTTCATTGGATATCATAAGGGACTATTTGGCCGTCTGCCAAGCAGTCTTTTCCTTAGCCTAGGCCCGATCGACAGTTGCTTGGGCAGCTCTCTCCTCAAACAACATTTTCTTCAGATTTGTGGTCACAGCTACAAATCCAGAGTATTACAAAGTCTGAAAAAGAGTCAAGGGTTTGAAGCAGTGAAAGGAGAAAGATACCTTCCCGATCAGCTTCTGCATCCTTCAAACTCTACAAGAAGTCAGTGATTTGTCAGGCGTAATCCCTGGCCTCAAGGGTGGAGCAGATTGTCGAGCCTGTCCCCCCCACAGGAGCAGGAGCAGGAGCAGTGACTGTAAGTAAAGGTATTTGTGCAGTAGGTGGCTGTCGATCAGCACACTTTGACGGTCTGCGCCTAGATGGTTTCCTATGAGCAAATATATGATCAGTATGTGGATCCATTCTTCATAGCAGCAATTAAAGATTCATCAGTTACATGGGTTTGAGAATTGCCCTCAACGACGATGCATGTGTCTTATTCGGAGGCTGGGTGTCACCACCAGCCGACGATCTAGTATCAGCAGCCTAAGATGTGTGTCAAAAAGGTTCAAAGAGATGCCCAAAAATAATTTCTACAGCGACTAAGTCCAGAGGACTTCGGGGTCCATGGTGCAGAGGAAGCTCGATTTGATTCATCACCTGATCGGTTGAAGGCTTGGATGGTTTACGCTTGGGGATAGGTGGCGAACGCTTTTGTTTCTATCTGCTAGTGGACGGAGCTACCACGTCAAGCTGAGCAACAACAGGGGGGAGGGGGAGGGGGAGGGGGGCTTGGTTTGTTTAGGTACGCTGGATCTAATCAGGTCAGGAGTGATCTGCTTAGCTAAAGATACTCCCTCACCTTCAGCATCATTGCCAGCTGTAGTCTTCTATTTATTTACCGAAGAGTTAGTCTTTGGCACATCATCACCACTACCTGATAGCTCCACGTCGGTGTGATGATCGGGGTAAAGCCCCTCAAGTTCAGAAACAAGATAGCTTTGTCAAGCAATGAAGATAAAGAATATCAGACAAAGAAGAAATTTTTACCTCAGGGGGAAGATTTTCGTTGGAAAAGGGCACATGCACACCAGCAGGTTGCGGAGTTGGCAGATCCTTATCAAACAAGTGTGCCATGACTTGATCAATCTCCTCTTGATTCAGAGCTGTGCAATACGCATAACATGTCAAGTTAAGGAAACATACCATTAAAATATAGAAAGTAAGAGTAAAGATCTTACTAGCAGCAGGCTCACGGCTTGGATCAGCTAGCCATGGGCACTCATAAGCCAGCTTCTCCCGACGGCCAAGGGAGTGAATCCACAGAAGGGTTAATTCCTCAGAGCAGTGGCAGGCCCAAAGACCAGTCTCGTGGAGTTCAGCCACTCGCTTGACCAGAGCGGCCAGACGCAGCATCATCTTCGGCTCGCTCTGCTTATCGTCGATGAACGAGGGGAACAAATGCTTGTTCACCCATTGTGGCTGAACGTGCATATCAACAAGGAGCCACCTCTATGGGAGTTCTTCCAGGATGACCAAAAGGTAGCATCGATGTACTCCTTCTGACGATGGTGACACACAGACAACCCGATCCTGGAGTAGACGACTTTCTCGTAATGGGCCGGCGAATAGTAATACCAGAAAAGTCTGGTGTCCAACACGATTACCAGCCAACATTCACACAACATGGTTAAGCAGCTGAGTGCAACAGTAGTGCTGGGGTCGAAATGAACTAGCTCACAACCGAGGAAGTTCATGATAGCAGATAAGAATTTACTAGGAGGAAGGCCTAGCCCAACGATCAAATGGGATTCGAAGCAAACCATGGTAGAACCGTGGACAATAGGAACATTAACCTCAAGAATTGTAGACAATTAGATTACCAGTCAACCAACCGAAGTCGTGATAGGCTTGGCGTTCTTGCTTGGTGACCGTTGTCTTCTTGAAGAAAGCAGTCATCTTAGGAACTTTCCTATCCTCCATCTTGATGGCGGCTAGGGTAGGAGAAGAAGAAGTGGTTGGTGCAGCACTTTCCACCTCGGAGTCACTCTTGGTATCATCATCAGTGGGCTTGTCTGCGAGGAGAAGATCGTGGGCAGTTTTCTCAGCCATTGAGCGCAGAGTGGGAGTGGTGCAGGAAGTGCTGCTGGAAGTAGTGAGAGAAAGCAGTAAAAAATTGGAAGGTGAGAGAGCAGAAGTGATGAGACTTGGCGTGCACAACAGCATGAGCTTTATATGTGCGTCAAGCGACAGTGTGATGATTTGCTTCTAAGGAAAAGATTCCTCTCTATTTCAACCACCCGCACAATCTGGATGCGGGATCGAGGAGCCAAAAAGTTGGGTGGTTTAAAATTTTTTGAAGTCCACAACGTCCTCAAGAAGGAACCGAGATTCAACGGACAAGATTAATCAATTCGATCAGCATGGTTACTTGCCTGAAGTATAAAAAGAAGTATTGGCGAGATCGCTCGATCGTGCTATCAACAATAGTGTCCGATCGACATCTGCCAGAATGCAGCGCTCGAATAATGGTCAATGTAAAGTAAGTCGAATAAAGTAGTGTCATACATGGTTAATTGATGCCGATCAGTGTTTATCACGTATTCAATTAAAGTAAGACCGATGAGGTATGGAGATTACAGTTGTTCACGTCGGCATTCGTTAGTATTCATCACGAAGCCGATCGGTGTTACATTGATAAGCGAATAAGAGCTAAGTGTTGAAGTTCATATGAAAGAAACTTCATCATTTCATCGGAGTCACAAGAGTAAAACAAAATCATATCAGCAAAAGATCTAGATTTCATTAATTTGGATTGAAAAGAACTCCTATTACAGTCTACTTGGAGTCTAGTACTACTACAAGGACATAACAGAAATAGATAGAATTGCGGTAGGCATGAAGGGTATCAAAGTAAGCTATGGTTCAACATCGCCATCCCCACTCCTCTGCACAAAAGAGGGCGTGGAGTAGCAGCGCTGAATGTAGCTCTCCTTGAAGCACGCCTACCACATGCGTTGTTCTTGGCACGGTAGCCTAAGGTGAGCCGGCTTCGTCTCCGCCGCCACTCCCCTTGCCCACGTCCCGTTCAGGAGCAAGATCATCACTATTACCATCTTGCATTTTCCCCGGGTCTTCATCGTCGGCAGCAGAGGTGGCTATAGTCAAAGACTTCTCAGCAACAGATGGCGTGGCATCGGCATCGATGGCGGTCTCCTCATGCACCTCCTCTTTTTCATCAGAGTCACTGAGGATGATCACCTTACTATCACCGGGTGGCCCGAGGACATCACGGTTGAGGTCACCAAACAGCCGTCTGGTGAACTCCGCATCCCGTGAGGTGTCAGCAAGCACATCTTCTGCATCTGAAGACGAAGAGAGATCGATCACTGGAATATTCCCAGAGGGATCGCCTTGCTCAAACACCGGTGTGTGAGGGCGGCACGAGGAGATCTCCCATGGGGATCCCGGTGGTGATGGAGACTCAGATGGCACCGACAGAGATGTCTTGGCATCGCTGGGTGACATACTTCCCTCTGCGGAGTGGCTCTTGGTACCTCTCTTGTCCTCCATTGCTAGCAAGTCGAGAGCAAGAAAGGGAAACCCTAAGTGAGAAAAGGAAGAATGCAAGATGGTCATCCGTGCAAGCTGAAAGGTATATTTATAGTTGTGAAGCGTCGCGCGGCTACAGTAATGGGTGCCGTTTCGGTTTTTGCACCAACATTCAAGTGATTCATTTCGAGAACCGTGCATCGTGCATCTAGACGGTCAAACAAACTGTCCAACTTCTCAGAGAAAAGTACACAGAGATGTGACGACCATGTAGCTATCGACACATGTATTGAGGACTCATCAATGTGCATCAAACACATCATCAACCCTTTGCATCCTCGGGTAAAGAGTATCAAAAGATTCAAGACCGAAGATAGCATGAAGCAAGTCACAAATCCCAGTACACGAAGACAGTGTCAATAGAGGTGTCCATATGAAGCAGGTCATGAATCCCAGTACATGAAGACAGGGTCAACAGAGGTGTCCGATCAGTGCTTGCCGATCGGTCGTTAGCCTGATCAGAAATCGAAGTTGCCTTGGTTTGATGACATGTTTAGGGGCTAGTGATGATACCCTAAATATTCGCCTAGGCCAGGGGCCCAGTAGCTGCAGCAGCCCAGGAGGCTGGGTGCAGCCTAGTATTGAGTCCGGATCAGATGTGTGTTTATGGAATTGTAATAGAGTCAAAAACCATACAGTATCTATAAGACGGTTCTCCGGAATATAAAAGTAGTAGCCCGCAACTCATCAGGGGCAATTCAAATTTTATAGCATAATATAACAAAAACTGGACATAGAAACTTTACTCTATGAGAGAGCCTGAACCAGTCTAAATCCGCCGTGTTCATCCTCGAGATTGATCTTGCATCGTCGTATTTCTTTCGATACTTATCACAAATATCTGACGACGAGACGTCGACAGATAAGTTTATCGTGAAAATTTAGTAATATCCATATATGTGTACTTGCTTGGCGGCAAACCTAAACCTGCTTACACACATTCAATTCCTTTATCATGAATAAAGGTAAGCTATACACAGTAATGATATAGTGTAGAAAGGGCAAAGAGGACAAGAACAGAATGCTTAACACAAACCCACACACACAGCTCAATGCTGAAAATTAATAAGGCCATGCTAGTGCAACCCTAGCTAGAGCGGGCTAGTACCCATAATTGGCAGACAGGGTATCCTTCTCCAGGAAGCAAAGTCAGGGGGACAGCGGTCAAAATCAAAATGATAAAATTCCAGAGGAGGGCCCTTTAATAAAAGGCTGCAGGTGACGTAGCTATCTCGCTCTATCTGTACTGAACTGAGCCTGGACACTCCTAGAACACCACCACCACACTAGATCGACATATGATCAATCATTGATCTCATAATACACAGCATTTACCATTAACTACCGCACAGAGCTACAATAACAAGATTGACACACACACTACACACATGCATATGCTACTAGTAGCACGCCTCTCTTTCTCTCTCTCTCTCCAATTTCACATCTCTCAATTTGCCCCTACTTGTTCATAGATCTGGCGGCCCACCGAATGTCCCTCTTAATATTTTTTCGCCATATTATTCTCGCACTGTCAATTCTAGGGCATCTTTGCTAGCGGCATCATTAGGCCATGGAGTTGGCATTCCATGTGACGCATGTAAGCATCCAATTATATAAGTGCGGCTTGCATGAGGAGCTGCATGCGTAGGGATGCGTGTGTGAGATTCTTGGCAGCAGGAACCAATGCTTTGTTGGGGTCGGTCACCCATTTCTTTTTATTCTTCTTGCAATATGGGCACGACGCATGACTAGCTCCTCTCGTTTTAAAGCTAGCTCTTGTCAAGCAAGCAGATTTGGCTGTGTCCTCTAACCCGTGAACCGTTGGGATTTAAAAATAGGAACATGAAAGTTTTGTAGGATCCATTTTTCCTCTTCTAAACTAAAGGCATTGTATTATGTGAAAGTGAAAATAATTAAACAATGCAATGTAAAGCTATCTGTTTTTTATGTGTATATATTATTAATATTGAATAGTTTGATGAGGCATCATTCAAACCTTGACCTTTCTACCGCTGGTCAAATTGATATAGTACTCAGAATAAAAAGTTACATTATTCACTTTTTTGCTATAAAAAGTTACGTTATTCTAATTAACCATGAATAAGAAAATCACAAAATACTCCAAAATTAAATGCTTCTATTAATGAAGAACGAACAAAGCAAGCATTGTCAGAAACAGCTTCGGTACTTATATTCTGCTGAAACTTACATGTGTGGAACACTGGCTGCGCAATTGCATGTGTGGTTATTCGTCTTGTTTCTAAGGAAAAAATATAGTCCAAACTTTAGTTGCTGCATTATGCTGATGGAACTCAAATCCTACAAATCTAAAAGTACTCCCAAGCACACTACTCCTAATATAATTGAGGCTAGTTCCAGTACATGAAGACGGGAACAGGTTCAAGCTCTATCAGGTGTGTGCCAAATATAATTGAGGAAGGGGGAGCTTGCATATAGAAAATGTGTACCCCCCAGCACACTGCTCCAAAGGACAGCGCTCAAACGATTTTGTAAACCTGCGTTCAAAATCAGCCAGTCTCGATCAGGTGATGGATGGCCCCAAAACTGATTGCGATTTCCAACAAACAAACATTCCACTCATCGGTCGAGCCCGAACAGCAAGAAAACAAAGAACAAGTGACCAACATTCCCCTGGGAATCCGCGCCATTCGTATTTTACTCTGCACCTGAGTAAACAAACGGTATCCGTGCATGGAATTTGCAACGCTAAACAATTTGATCCACCCAACTCATCCGCGCGTAAACAAATGACACAGGCGCCTGCCCTGCCCCTATCGATCATGTGCAGCATATATACCTAATCTTTTCGTCAAAGTATTTTGGATGTCCATTAGTACTCGCTTGCTAGTTTGTATATTGCTTCTCACAGCTAACCCCCATGCCCTGATCCAATCTCTCCCTCTGTCTCTCTGAACGAGTTAATTAGAGAATTAGTATTTGCATTGATCGAGTTGGATTGGAGGAACGAGAGAGAGATAGAGAGAGATTAAATAAAGAAATGGGTTTAGTTAAATTTGATGAGCGAGGGAATGTTTTTGTACGATCTGAGTGCAGGAAAGGCTGGTTGCGAGGAAGATGCACCTGTTCTTCACCTAGACGCCATTGTTAATTTAGTCTATGCACTGCTACCTCTATTTTCCTCCTCGGCTGCGCCGTGGAGAGGGCGAGAGAGAAGGGCGGTCCTATATATTGTATACTTCTGCCCTATGTGTTGTGTTTATCATCAGGCTGCACTGACATTCCCATTGGGTCGCTCTCTCTCTCGGGGTCGTGCGACCATGTGTCGGTAGGATCGGATCCTTTGAGTATTGTGTGATTCAGTTTCCGGTGAAATAGTTCCTTTTCTTACGGACAAGACAGAAATCCTTTTTTTTCTAGATCTAAAGAAGCAAAACCTTATTTTCTAATTTGTTGCACATTGCAGTAAATATTGTTACATTGTGGCAGATCCCATCAAAAGGCTAATCTGATGGAAAAGATGGACAATTTACTTCAACAATAAGTATTCGCTCCATTTCATTTTCAGATTATGTGCTAGTGACGATGAGCACGTTAAGAATCAGAGCTATGTGTGGCTTCACGTTAAGAATCAGAGCTATATGTGGCTTCCCAATTGCGTGTGTATAATATTTCAAAGATGTGTTTTTTTGTGAGTGCAGGGAGGCCATGAATATTCACAAGTTGGTTTGTGCTTTATGGATTTCCTAGTTTAGAATCTTTGGGCACCAATTGCGCCTATGAGTCTATGACAGATTTGTCTCCCGCTTCTGAATGTAAGCAGTTGTGGCTACGAGGTTTTTGTCAATAGTACAAATAAAACATAGGACAGAGCGCTATTAGCACATGCAAGATTTTCGTAGACAAAAAATTGCGGCACAAACACGTAACTTCATAAAGTATCACAATCCAAACTAATATAATGCAATATACACACGTACTATTTGCGTCCGCTCAATCTGGTCCATTTGTGTGTTCGGACAACATATGCGCTGCATGATGCTAAGTAACAGTATTAGTGGGCACTCTCTAAGCATCGTCGCATGCATGAGGTGGACCAATGAGCATGTGCCCCAACTCCCATCCCAAGTGAAGTGATGAGGACACAGAGATTCCAGGAAACAAGCGTGGCAGGGGGCAAAGGTTCCGTGCATGCAGATCGATGTGAGCTGAGAGAGAAGCGGCCGGGGATGAGAGAGAATAGAAGAAGCACAGGGTGCGCTGACGCATGTGTGCGTGGTCCCGTGCCATGGCCGCAGCACTTTGGGAGGTGGTGGCCGGGTGGGTGGCCTCTGGAGCAGCAGCTCGCAGTGTTGAAGAAAATCACTGGACGCAGTCGAGCTCATCCCCTCCCCTACGCATGCAGCAGGCAAGCAGTCGTACTGTACCGCCACTGATTGTCAGTTTGGTGCTGGATGGTCCATCCAATGGGGGAAGTGGGGCAGGAGGCGGTGCTTTGCTGCACTGTGCACTGGGTATTAAAATCTCTAGAGATAGATTTGTCATGATGGCTGCTAATGCGAATCATTAGGGGCCTTGACCATGATGGCCAACGGAGGAACTAGCCCACATGCATACCCTTAACCCCTTACGCAGGGCATCATGGCGTGGCAGGGAGGCTGGGACCGTTTAGTACGTCCAAGGAAGAGGCTGCTAGCCTGCTGAGTTAAGCATGATTAGCAGCCTGACCTAATCAATTATGATTCATTAATCAATGACCCAGCTAGCCAGCCTCCTGGTGAGTGACGGTAACCCGTGAGCCGATTCTTAGTTTGTTACCCCGCGTTCGGACAATGACCCTTCTCTTTGATAAGAGTGTAGATAGCTCATAGCTGTAGCTGTAGCCAATTTACAATAGAGGTACTCTTCGGGTGTAGAGGCTGTGGCATCTTTTCACCTTTCAATTTTTAACTGATAATGTTAGAACACAGTAAAAGCGTTCATAACTGTGCGCCCTAGCTGATTTGTTCCTTCATGGTGGAGCCAACCGTGCCCATCTATGTTAGTTGGAGCCATGGAATAAGTAGAGATCGAGCGGTAAATATGCATGCATCGATCATATTTGATCCCTAGGTACGTAGGCGCACACAACAAGAGCAGAGAGGAATGGAAATACACTAGCTCATCGTCATATCTCCACACACAGACCATGCCGCGCGCCCACACGTACAATACGTACACGGTGCAATACCTGATTTATAGCCATTACACACACTAGCTAGCTAGTAGCGTAGCGCTTACATATATATATATATACATATATATTGTATATTTATATTTTA
>VSTD030000266.1:0-17399 GCA_008808055.3 Sporobolus alterniflorus | reverse complement strand
CGTATTTACATATCTCACCAAAACTTCTCCTTGTCAGGAATTTCTTCCATGAGCTTTTGACATCCTTAGCACCTTTCACCTCTCTTGCAGGACTATTACCACACCCCCTCCGCAATAATTTTTGAACTGAGCAAGATAGGCCAAGTAAGCTCTCAAACTCCAGAAGAGACATTACCTTATCTGATCCAACCTCCTTAAGCATGCCAGTTAGACTGTTATGTGCACCACTGTGAACTATGTATCTCCTTCCACTATCCAGATCCCTTATGCAACAGGCACCATCAACCACTGATTCACTATCACAAACAGATGAATCCATGGAAGAAATGCTACTAACAGTTCTCTCCTCTATGTCCAGGAAAGGGTCAAAAACTGTGATTTCAACACTGCACTGAAAAGACTCCATTCTGGTAGCAACAAAATCGTTGAGCCCCATTCCTTCCAGGAATCTTTGTCGCCTTTCTTGAACACTCATTGGCTGGTTTGTCCAAATCTCATACTCAAAGTTCATTGGCCATCCTTCATAACTCGTGCAGCACTCCTCTGAATATGAAGACTCCCTTGGTGATCGGATATCCTCAAAAGCATCGAAGAAAACATCAGTCATGTCTGATTCAGATCTTGGCATGTTTCGCTAAATGGAATTTCAACAAAGAATATGATCAATACAACAGTATTGTAATCCCCTCTGAAGGCTCAAGTACTAGTTATCAAAGCTTCACCTGCAACAAACAACACAAGTACATGAGTTGCGAGTAAAATAAAATGTAGCATGAGAAAAAAGAAAAACCAGAAAAAGAAAATGAATACTGTTAAATAAGAAAAACAAAATCCCAAACTTAATCCTATTCATACTTGTAAAAAGAAAACTGTTCCTACATTACAGAACTAAATGCATCTATCTAGGTAAAACAGAGTAAAGAAGGAACTACTTAATTCGACTAGTCTATCAACCCGTGCACCTGCACGGGCTAGTGACTCTACAGGAAGTATGAAAAAGAAAATATGTTTATTTAGTTTTGATATCCATGTCCATATGACAAAGGTTGAAAGATTGTTAGAAGTTCCTTATGGCAAACCCTACCCATCAAGATTTGAGTCGTGATCTCTAATAAGCATGTGTATTTCAACAGCGTGATGTGCCTCTGGTGACTATCAATCTTAAGAGATCACTATGTCAAATCCTTAGTCATGGGTGCATACGTCTAAACTGACGACGGTTCTTATATGTATATGTGCATTCATGATAATACTATGTTTTGCCAAGGGAAAAAAGAACACCCTTACAGAAGAATGGCGTGCTGGGCTACGAGGTCTGCATCTCCATTGTACAGCATGGATTGTACAGCATGGATCTCGGCATATACACCATTAAGTACGACATACTCCTTTTTTTAGTGTGGCTGATCAGCACAAATTTGTCTAAAGAAAAGGAAGGAGGGCGTAGTTGATATTGTTCATTGTTTTACTTGTGTGATACTTAGCAGATTGAGCATTAGACTTGCCATATGATCAATATGAGCACGCTCCAATGGTTATGGTTTTGTTTAAATAATTTGGAATCAGCATACTAAATGATGGTACATTTTCTTCTTCGAGAAATAGTGTTCATTACTTTGAATTTGAAACTGCATGGTGCACATAGCTTCCGCGCAAGGTCCAGAGAAAGGTTTGACCATTTTGGGTCTCTAATAAGCAGGTGCAATCGATCACCAACAAGCTATGCTAGGTCTCCCTTTCCTAGATGTGTTGCTATGTTGTGAGAATTTTAGGATTTTCTTCTGATTAGCGTGGGACTGGATGGTATGAAACTTTATGAAAACAGTACTATCGGGAAAAAGTCCATTAAGTATATCAAACTACAGTCTGCAGTGCAAAAGTAACCAGTGAAGGAGACGTTCAACTAGATACCCAAAAGCGCGAACAATAACGAGATCTTAAAACGAACTATAGGTACTGTCTTGGGCAAACAGAGTACAGCTAGAAATAGCAAGCCAAGCAACGTGTCACTCAAGGGGCAGTGCAAATTTGTATCATATCCAATTCTCCATCCAGCAACTACTAGCGTTCTCCAGTCCACACAATTGTCCCAGGTTGCCAAAAAAAAAAACCGCACAGGGCCGGGCTACCTACCACTGAACTAATCTGTGGCCTTGGTCGCTAAGGCTAATCCCAATCTATAGTAACATACTCATTTAATATATGTCAATTTGGATGATGTGTCAAGAAAGTTAACATAAAAGAAAAGAAAGTTATATCTTAAAAAGATAATCTACTTGAACAAGGGATCATAGATATTAAAATTTGAATCATCTAAGCGACTCACATCTCATACTCTCATATATGCTAGTATTTAATATTCTGTAGAGGATTAAGAAATAATCTATAATACTATAGATTAAGATAGTTATATCTTATATAATTTCATATGAATGTCAGTTTTGAATATTATGAAAGATATAATAGATTGAAAATAGACTAATCATCAACTGCTCACCAACAAGGCAACAACTCACGAGCTGTACATCCCACCGGCGGACGAATCGAGATGGCAACCATCCACACGGATCCCGATGAACGGACAGCGCAGAAAGGCTAGCGGCGATGAAGATGCAGAAAAGTTCAGTAGGGCGGCGCCGTAGTAAACAAGCCGCTGCCGCGTACGTAGGGGTACTGCGGTGGCTGGGAGCACGGGCCCCCGCGACGTGCCCTGCCGGCGGGCGCCGCCGATTTCGTGTCTGCCCCTACGCCGACGGCCGTGACAGGGTCAAAGGGGTAGGCCAGTACTTGGTGTCCATTAAAGTTGCGACCTTTGAGGTTCAGAGAAACAGTGCGGATGAAAGCTTCTTTTTCATTTGGTCAGAATCATGCACTCCAACGTTTATTTTCTAGACTCATAGTACACTTTTTCTTAAATTATCTGACATTCTACACATTTCTCTCTTTTCCTTATTTTATATATACCAACTTTTTTCAGTCATCCTTAATTCCCGCGCTGGAAAACAAAGTGATAAAAATGATACGAGAAAAAGAGGAGGCTGTGGAAGGAAATGGAGAGTCAAAGAACATCAGAAAGGAAAATTGACACTTACTTTCCCTCGCTTATATTCAGATGAAGGGGACACAATGAATAAACAGCTCGGTTGGGGTCTAAATCGACATTTGCTTTGCAGAAATGATGAAGTGGCAGCAGTCGAATAATCTGAAAATCGAACCGTTTGGTGGGCTAAGCGTTCTGGGTCATTGTACCATTAATCCGGACTGGTGAAATACGTAAATGTGACGCCGATAGAGTGTAATAAACGCTCCTCTTACTCTGAAAATTCGAAAAGGAAAACGTCCTAAAGTTCAGGGTCCAAAAACCTTGCACTGATTTACGGGCTACATAATCGTGCGTAAGGCATAGTAGTACATAACAAGGTCCAGAAAACACGGGAAAAATAAGTACGCTTACCGTAAAACATGGTTTCAATTTTCGGAAAGAAGCTAATCTAGAATAATAAAACAGAGCGAGACGCGAGGTGGCAAAGAAAATTTAAAACAAATCGGGCGTTTCCACACGACACCACCCATTCAGACCATGAATTGTATGATTTGACACACTTTCAGAAGAGCTCGAGCTGCTCCAACCACATGAAAGCAGTCGACGTTCACAAAGAACAAAAAAAAACATAAAAGCAATCGACAGACGAGGGCGGAACCGCGACTTAAGAAATCCCAACTTGAAGAAATAACAGCGGAAATCGGGAGGCACATCACCTTCCTCATGACAGGATTCGGGAGACGCTTGACGGCTCCTCCTCCTCGGACGACCACGGCCGCTCCCCACGCCATCCCGAGCACGACGCAGCGACAGGATCAGAACCTCGGCAGAGGGCGGGGCAGAGGAGGGGAAGTAATGGGAGGGTGTTTGGGATTTAGGCATGGACGGAGCTAGCTGGGTGACCGGGCGACCTGAGATTCTGGAAAACTGTCTATTCTAACACTTAGACTTACTGTAGCGCTCTACAGTTGCAGCCCTTTCTTTTTTTCTTTGCGGCCTACTAGCGGGTTTTTTCTAGCTTCGCCAATGGATTTAGGCCAGAGGACGGACGTTTCCTCGCCTTGTTATCTCCTGCCTCCGTTTCCAATGCGTGTCTGTTTCGTTTTAATCGAGGTCTTATTATCCCCTGACGACGCGGTTGCCAACTCCGAATCGTCGTCTTCCTGGGGCCGGGCCGGGCTGCATCGGTAGATGTTAAAATACGTGTATTACTCTGTTGTAGCGGAATATTTCACTCGTTTTTAAATTATTGTTATAGTTGACTTTTTTTATTAGGTTTGACTATTTATCTTATTTCAAAGAATTAAAAAATTATTATATATTTTATGATAATTTGTTTATCACTAAAGAAAGTTAAAATATAATTATAACTTTACATTTCTCAACTAATCATCTCTAACTATATATAGATGACCCACTAAGGATTTTAAGTGAATTCTCTTGACATGTAAATGATCCACATCAATTGACACCTCATAACTACACAATATAAAAGATTTAAAATAATTAATCTCACATATATGATATCCATTTTAACTTTCGTTTCAACCGTTGTGTTCTACATGACGAGATGAACAAAACAAGACCTCATTTGTATATATGTTTTGAAGAATTTTTAAATTAATTTAATTTGCTCTATATTTACGTATGATTATATTTACAACAGATCAAAAGTTACGATCACGTGAGCTAATAAGCTGTATTATGAGTCGTGATCACTCTCTAATTCAAAATGGTGTACTTAAGTTTATTTTATTGTTTCATGATCCTATTTGAGTGTAATAATATTATAATTTTGTGTTTAATTATCTTTTATTTAAATTAAAATCAACATGTGAATTCATGTAGATATAAAATATTTTAAAATCTCGCAACATCGTGCGGGGTTATCAACTAGTATTTTAAATAAGAGGGACTGTCAAATATAACTAAAAAATTAGAATTTAAAAATAGAGAGTAATTATAAAACTCTTTCAGCATGCATAAAACTTTTTTCTCCAAAATTCCAAATCTTTGTAAGCATGCGCAAGTTGTAGTACCAAGCGTTGTTCTTTAGTATTTGTGGCCAAATATGTTTGGTTTTTTTGGGGGTCGGGGGGTTGAAACTCTCCCTGTTCTGGAAGGAACTAGTCGCGACTCGCGAGTGCTTGAGAAAAGGGGGAAGAAGGGAGTAGACCTACCTAATCCAGGAAGCAAACAGCCATCTTAACAACTAAGACATGGCACGATTAATTATCAACCAACATAGATACAGCCGCACGTGAAGTGGCAGAGAAAAATTATCAATCAACGCCACACAGCCGCAGTGACTGAGGCTGATACTCAAGCAGGGTCAAAGCGGGTAAAGTGTCCCGTTCTTCTGAGCACGGGGTGCTCCCGTGTTTTCTTAAAGTCTTCACTGATTCTTTATCTTAAAGTGGCAAGTTATTTTACATAGAACCCCTCCTAGCGGTCCAAACTCTTTTGCAAAAAACACCCTGCTCAGATTTTGTTCTGCAACAGGAGCACAGCACGATCCAATCGAACAGATCGCGCTGGCCTGGCTGGAGCTCATCGCTCCCTGCAGGCAGAATAAAACTTGTCCAGGAGCCCTGTCGACTGGTGCAGCAAAGAAGCCATTTGGGAGAGGCGCCCTGCAACTTCATAACACTAGCAAATCTGAATGTATTTTTTCAGTGATGCCAGACAGTTATGAAAGTAATTCAGTGAGTGTTCCAGAAAAAAATGTAACTTGGTAAAGACATTCAGTGAGTCAAGAAACTTAGGAAATGATAACAATCAGAATGATTGTTCTACTAAAAGGAGCATGTTATTTGTTACAACACTAAGAACGGCAAAATAACATTGGACAAGCATCATCTAAGTTAATGATTCCTCCTTTTTGGCATTATTTCCCTTGCATGACTTCAGAAACTCTTTAACTCTTTTAATTCTTTTACTTCTACCCCTTAGAATGAACATCATCATTTGGTGGATGTATTTCTATTTGCTCTTGAATTTTATAACCAATGAAACTTTTATACTCTTGTTGTATACCTTGCACTGTGCTAGGTATAATTTGATGGAAAGAAGACTCTATGTTCATCACATTTAAAACTAAGAAATCCAAACCTTCATTTGAACTTTTGGCTCTTTAATCAAATCTTCTACTTTGTTTCTCACCGTTGTAATCTTTTTTCTTCTTTCCACTTCGTTTGCATCTATGGGCTTCTCGTCCAACATGATACCTTCCTCATCATACATGCTCTCTCTAATGTCACATGTAAAAAAAGAATGTTACGTAAGATATACATGTATAATAATTAAATTAAAAGAGCCATTGTTTTTACCTCTTGCATCTTATCTCCTATTTCTTTAAAACATATGGCAAAGGTAGTTCATAAATCTTTTCACTTTGCAACGTTAAGATGATATGGTGACAAGGAATTCCTATCTTCTCGAACAACTTACATGAGCAAGTCCCAAAATTAGATAATGTGCACCAATGAACCACCCTATCTCTTTGTTCGAAAGCATCATTAATGCCCACAAAATTCCAACTCTCAACCTGTGTAATACCAACAACGGAGCAATGGTCCCTAGCGACAACCACTTCTACCTTGAAATTCTTGAACACTTCATGTGTGTATATTATACTACCTTGTTTCTCCACAAGCCATGGTGTACTTAATGTAGGTGTCCCATGTACACTAATATAATCTACCTTTAACTCCTCTTGTCGTTGGCATTCTAAGGCCATATCAAATCTAAGTCAAAACTCAACAAAAGATAATTTGCGATGGATAAAGCGATTGAATAATAAGTTTGAGCTTTCAGATCTCGAAGTGGTTCTTAAGACTCATGCAAGAAGTACATCCATAAGAAGGTCGGAATCCATGATTTACGTATTTCAAATCTATTAGCCAACCATCTATTCTACGTAAGTCCAAAATCACTTATGATAGCATTCTAATGCATCTCAAATCCATATTCATTTTATGTGCATATGACTTATAGAACTCTTCCACAGCCTTAATAGAACCGAAGGACATACCAACAACGGGCTTGATTCCATCTTCATAGACAGGAATATATGAAGAACACATTGATGATACAAACATTCTTTACAACGTTACTGAATACAAAAAACTCACCACTGTAGGAACATGTGGATTTTTCTTTGGGGTAATGAATCCATCACTAGAAACACTCGATTTTGTCATGTATGTCATGATCTAGGGATTAATTGCATGATTCTAAACCTTGAGTTAACTAAGCTGGAGAGGACAGAAAGACTCGATTGTGAGCCCCCATATGAGGATGGATATGATGATGCTGCCCCACGACAGGCTCTAGCGGTGGTGGGCTCCACATCGATCGATTGCAGGGGCAGTCGCAAGGGCTGGTGGAGGTTTGTGCCTACTCGATTGGATCCACCAGTCGCAAGGGCTGCAGGGAGTGACGAGCTCCAGCAACACCACTACGGTGGCCAAACCAACACGAGCCGCCCTGGTCAGTCAATCTGTTTGATTGGATCGTGATGTGCTCCTGTTGCAGAGCAAAACACGAGCAGGTGTTTTTTGCAAAAGAGTTTGAATCAGTGGGAGGGGTTCTATGTAAAATGGCTTGCCACCGTAGGATGAAGAATCATTGGATGCCTTCTTGACGGTGGATGTCTCGATGCCTTCTTTGGGCACCACGAGGAGTCTCGATGCCTTCTTGACGGTGGATGTCCCATCGATCATGGAGACTAGGGAAGGTTCGTCGCAGAGCGCCAAGAGGAGTCTGGAGTATGGAGGCTCTAGCGCTCCACCTGGTTTGCAGGAAAGGAGATAACCTTTGCAGTCGGACTTCATCTCCGTGGGTGGATTCCGGCAAGCGAGCTCTAAAGATCGAGAGTGGTGAAGGAGGCAGGCGGAGGAGATCAGGAACATGATGTTCTGGTTCCCACAACCAGAGAGTTTGCAAAAAGAGCTTGAGCTCATCCAGTCCAGCTTGGGGACCGTCGATCCAGACGACTTGGCGGAGCTCAAGCAGCTGGAGCAAGCTTCGAGAGATTTGGAAGCTTCCATCGGGAGGATGAAGGGCACTGAGCAGAAGATGAAGCAGGTCCCGACAGCTGAATTTTGAATTGAGGACCCGGGAGACGAATATCGGTTTGGGTCGAAAGGGATGGTGCCAACCACTCGTGGCCCACCCCACACCCTACCCCACATCCCACCTAGGTCTGGATAACAACGACCTCCACAGTCGACGGACACGGGAGGCTAGGGTTCTCTGCCACTGAAGACGAGATCCATCAATTCGGCAACCACACTCCAACCTCCACGAATCTTTTGCTCAAGCTATTGAAATGGGGCGGGATGATGGCCAGCCTAGTTGGCCGTGGAAGAGAAGGGGTGATGAAGACAAAGGTGATGACCGTGACCGATTCCAAGAGGAAGGTGAGGCTAGGGCTAAACGCCAAGTGGGCATGTGTGCTCGGGTGCAAGGTAGCGGCTACAGAGGCCATGGTTCGGACTACCATGGGGGTGGTGTACACAACCAGGAGGGTTGCCAAGGCCGCCGACCTCTGGAAAGCAGGGGGCATCATTGGCAGGGGCCTGAATAGCGGCGCTTTGACCAAGGTGTTAAGTCTTAGTTTTCTGCAAATTCTAAACCTCTTGAGTTGCATGAGAGACTCACTTTAGCCAAGGAGAAGAAGGGGATGATGGAGAAAAAAAGAAGAAGATCTAAAGAAGATAAAGTGCTTTCGATGTCAGGAACTGAGACATCACCAAAAAGATTGCACGAACATCCCCATTTGTTACAAATGCAAGGAAGAGGGGCACATGGCAGCTGAATGTAGTGATTTTCATTCTAAGAGTGGAGAACTAAAAGTGTTTGGGTTTGCTATCCCAGAGCAAGGATTTTATAGCATAAAAATTCCCGGGGAGGGTGACAGCCAGAGAGCTTCCTGCATTATTCAAGTGCTACAGGGTGAGGCAAGTGAGAAAAATATTGAGAAGGAGCTAAAAAACTTGATCAATAGTCAATGGGACTGGAAGGTCAAACAGGTGCAGGACAAAGAATCTGTTATATATTTTAAATAGTTTGAATCCGAAAAGGATTAAAATTAATGAACAACTAATGGGGCCATATACTCAATTTATTAAGGACAATAATGTATACTAACCTTTCCACATCGGCAACCACAAGGCTACTATCGAGAGCTAACTTGTGGAGGAATCATATTGCAAATTATGCAGCATTGCATGGAACCAGTTAAGCTACTTTCTGACTATGAATAGAGATGCATATTTGCACTGACATTCCCTCCTTGAAATGGCAGTATTCTTTCGATCAGCATACATGTCTTCATTTGTTGTAATATGAAACTACGCATTGTCTTAGGCTACATAATGACCCAAGATTCTAAACTGTCACTGACCCTGGTAACATTTTCTGAACCAAAGAAGGCCATCAATGCAGGGGCTAAGGGAACCTTTCAGGTTGCCATTTCTTTTCTTTTCCCCAGTTGCCAAACCTACAGTGCCAAAAGAAGAGTACATATACTGTGTAAGCAACTTGAGTAACCCATTAATAGCACCATATGTTTGATACCAAAATTAAACAGGCCAGCATATTCACAATGTTATTTACAGTTATGTCCAGCTGAATTATACGCTACTGACCTCTATCTGTTTGCAGGTTCCATATGCTAGAATATGCAGTGAAAAACAAAAGCTCACTTAAATAGTACAAAAAATCACAAGCAAAATTGCTTGAAGGATGTTCCGACAATTCAACTGCTAACATAATTGTCCTCAATAAAGGAGGTTCATTGCCTCAATAGCTTGTTTTGCACCTTCACTACAACAGAGATTACATTGAGAAGTACCAGCATACCAGGTCTGAATAAACAAAAGAATGTGTTTATTTTGTCCACAACCAAAACAACAACGATGACAACAATAAAGCCTTTTAGTCCCAAACAAGTTGGTAGACTAGAGATGAAACCATAAAATAAAAAAAGATGGAAAAGAAAGAAAGAAAAAGGGGAAGAAAAAAAGAGGTAAAAAGTAAAAAGGATCGGGAGAGAAGACCCAATGTTCTGGCATGTGAATTACTAATTTTCACGCTCTCTTATCTATGACTAACTCTTTAGTGATATTCCAATCCTTCATGTCTCTCATTGTCCACAACCAAAGGAGGAGAATAGAATCAGAAATGTGCACACAATTTATCTGCAGCCTCTGTATCTTGGGTGCATACTACAAAAAATGAAAAGATAAAAATATTGACGGTATAAGCGACAAAAAGATGCACATGACTAATAAAATATGGTTATTGAGTCAACATAGCATTGTTTGGTGGAGCGCTTCTGTCTATTATTGGCAGGTCCGTGAATTCATTTGGCAAGTGACAAAACTGCAAAGGAAGTACAACAATGCGAGAATATGGTTAGATCAGTTACCATGATTCAAACTACTGAACCAAGGGCATTCCATGCATCAAAGTAGAAAATGGAACGTAGGCCCCAATCTATACATCTGATCATGTGAAACAATAAATAAATTTAAGAGGACCATACCTCCATTTCTTTCAGTTGGGTATGTGATCCCTTTGCAGTGTCCACTGCACTTTCACAGGGCAGTGTCAGCCAGCTAGGATAATATTCAAGCCTCCACTTCAAAAAAAAAACATCCCAAGGGCAGCACCAGGATCCATCTTGTACCTTCAAACAATATGTTAATCCATTAACTACACAATGAAAAGCAATAATGTATAAGCGACTCACAGCTATACTGAAAGCACGATATACAACTGCTTCATCCTGCTGTTCAACTTCGAAGTATGGCATCATGAAAAACATAAGAAACTAGTTAATAACTCTGCGTGATACCGCGGAATTTTAAAATATCTTATATTTACAAGAATTCACATGTTGATTTCAATTAAAAAAAGAGAATCAAATTTTAAATAACAACATTATTGCACTTTCTTGGTGATTACATGGTACTAATAGTAAAAAGTGTTTAAAATATATAAGAAATATGATCATAGAATAATAAACAAACTTTAGTATATTATTTTAGCATAGAGAGTGATCACAGTCCATAATGCAGCTCATTAGTTCATGTGGCCCATAACTCTTGTCATATTGCAAATATAGAGCAAACTAGCTTGATTTAAAAATTCTTTAAAATATGTGCAAGTGAGATCTAGTTTTATTCGTCTCGTCGTTTAGAATACAACGGTGAATATGAAATTTAAAATGGAAATTAGCACGATTAGTGAGATTAACCATTTTAAAGTTTTTGTACCATTCAAGATTATATGGCAGATGATGTAGTTCTGATTTGGTAATTGGTGAATGATGTGGCAAGTGATATGGATACCTTGCATGTCAAAAGAATGACGTGTAGTGGATCATAGAAATATAAGTATATGGGATATGCAATGGAGGAAATCAATATTTTTGCACCTATACCAAAAATAAAATATCCTGCAAAGTTTCCTTTGTCACTCTCCCAACAAAAATTTAGCTAAATCATTACTAAATAGAAGTATATGTTTTTGGATTATGGGTTATATTTCGTTATGAAAAGGTTCCAGCCTCTACAAAAGTTGCATGTGGCATGATTATTACAAAACTCGTACACATTAGACTCCATCTAATTTAAGTGTGCTAACTTAAACAAACCAAAACATAATGATAGTTTGTAACAAGAAGTTCCTTATAAGCTTAATCTATTACTTGACCACCATCCATATTTGACGAAGATATCCATCGTCAATGTTTCTATTAAACGACATGTAGTTCACAGGACAATTTGATTTTCTTCATTTTAGAATATCGCCCACGTTCTTATCCAATAAGTGCCCCTGAATATAACCTGCATATAAGATGAGATTGATGTTTTATTAAAAATAATATCATTTTGGCTTAACCATATTGACCGGAACATGACGCGCATTCCTACCAAGAATAATCTTTTGTTTTTTGCATTTATGTTTTGTACCCAACCTCCAAACATATGTCTAATGTTGTTGGGTGCGGTTAAACCAAAAGTTAGATGAATAACTCTCTATATAAACTTAGCAAGTCCACAATCAAAGAAAAAGTTTTGCACAGTATCATAGCTATTGCAAAAACAACATATAACATTCCCATGTCAATTCTTTTTAACTAAGTCATCCTTGGTGAGTAATAGAAGTATATGTACAAAGCAACATGTCTTTTTTCTGCATTATTTAAGTTTCTTACCGCTTAGAACACTATTTTCAATCTCATCTTCAGATGAAGGATGGTTGCTGGACCATACATCAGGTTTTGGTTACTACTAAAACTGTGAGGATATTGGTGGAAACCCAACTCTCTCGTCGTTATCAGGATCTAAGCGGCGCATTGACGACCGGCATAAAATTTGATGCAGCCAACAACAGTTAATTTCTCTATCGTTATTGTCCCATGGCGATTAATAGAAATCATCCTTGGCGCTTAGGCTATTTTCAGTGAGAGATTCATTTTAATAAATGAGATGCTACATAGGATTTTTTAATGACATGACAAAGAATTTATGAAAAAAAGAGAAGGGGAGTTTCATCTAGATCAAATTGAGTGTACACCGTTTTTTTTAAAATGAAACACAATAAAGCTAGCATTGGAGTCAATAAGTTTTATTTTATCTCATAGATAACCAATGGAACAACATAAAAATTAGTATTGTGAAACTCTGAATTGAAATCATATATTTTAGTTGATGTTTTATTTATAATTTCAAAATATTTTTGATGACATATTATTCTTGAAAATAATGAAATGAAATACTTATATAGCCTTACACATACGTAAACGCATCCGGCACCTAAAGCAGCCACGACCCACGATTGGCCTACAACTACAAGATGCCAAGCGTGGTTCTAGAATCAGCTTGTGCCGCTTTTCACTTCAGGCCAAGGATTGGAGCGGCCGATGCCTGCGCGGCGCCGTGGACGTCCACGTCGCTAACCTCGGTCGGTCGTTGCTTGGCTGTGAACCCTCGACGACATCCACGCCCCGCACATGTAACCCTCGACGATCATGGTGTTCTAACTTATGACATGCTACTATACTACTAGTATAGGTGCACGACTTATCCAATCTCTAAAACCCATGGCATGCTTCAGTTGCTCCGAAGAGGTGATCGACAAAGCAGCAAAGAAAAAGGATGAAATAATATGTGTATTTTAATGATTGGCTTGTGTTACACGGCCGTCTCTAGGCAGCATATATATGTTGAAAATATGTGTGTGTTATTTTAATTTTATATTCTAGTTCGAGGCAAATTTTATAGACATTCAAAACCGAGATGTGATGATGCTGATAGTCGACGAGGCAACGCAGATCGTAGTCAAACAACTTCAAGTGGTCACGTAGATGCCCTACACAAAAACATTAATGTGTGAACTTCACGATGGCAAACTGAGAAATTCTGCTCACCCAAAAATACATAGACTTGAAGCCACGCCATGTCACAAGTTACGCGTAAGAACACGTGAAAAATAAGTATATGTGCATGTGCAAGCGTGTGTATTCATCCGAAAGCTCTCTATCCCACTGCTCTTTTATTCAAGTATATATATTATATATATATGAGCATTTCTAATTAAGTTGGTGTGTATCACTGTGGACTAATAAGATGGTACTAAAACCAACAGCCGCAAGTTCCTTGGAATTTCTCATGAATGAGCTAAATTCCAACAATCTTGGCGCTTGCACATACGTAAACGCATCCGGCACCTCAAGCAGCACACGAGTGGCCTACAACTACAAGATGCCAAGCGTGGTTCTAGAATCAGCTTGTGCCGCTTTTCACTTCATAGGTAGGGGTGGTCGATGCCTGCGCGGCGTCGTGGACGTCCACGTCGCTCACCTCGGTCGGTCGTTGCTTGACTGTGAACCCTCTCGACGACGTCCACGTCGCGCACATGTAACCCTAGCTCGACGACGTGCCCCCCCTCTCGATCGGCCACCACCGCCGTGAACTTCATGGTCTGGCTCGCTCGCCGGCTTTCTATATATAAATCCCGACGCGCTCCCTCACCCAACCATCGCAACGCAGTATCATCAAATCAGCGACCACAGCTTTAGCTAGCTAGCTAGTTTCTTGCCACTCTTCGCTCCGATCACCATTCACCAGCACTTGCATTTCCGGCAGTAATGGCGACACGGTGATGGCCTCCATGATGAGCTCCCTCGCGTTCGCCGGCTCCGGCGTGCGTGCCGGCCGCGTGGCGCCGGTGTGCGGCGTCGCGCCGCGCCGTCGTGTTCTGCAGCTGCAGGTTGTCCGGGCCCAAACCAAGGTGAGCATCCATCTATGGTCTCGGTTACAAAATTTTCCGCGTTAATTACGATTAGTGCTAACAAATGGCACATGTCATGCCCGTGCTGCAGCCGGACGTTGACCCAACGGAGGAGACTACCAACTCGACGCTCAAGGCCAAGGCGAAGCCCAGGCTGTGGGACGCGCTGGCGTTCAGCAGGCCGGCCCCCGAGCGCATCAACGGCCGGCTCGCCATGGTGGGCTTCGTGTCGGCGCTCGCCGTCGAGGCGTCCCGCGGCGGCGGCCTCCTGTCGCAGGCCAGCAGCGGCTCCGGCTTGGCCTGGTTCGCGGCCACAGCGGCGGTGCTGTCCGTAGCGTCGCTGGTGCCGCTGCTCCAGGGAAAGAGCGCCGAGGCCAGGAGCGGCGAGTTCATGAGCGCCGACGCCGAGCTCTGGAACGGCCGCTTCGCCATGCTCGGCCTCGTCGCGCTCGCCGCCACCGAGTACATCACCGGCGCGCCGTTCGTCAACGTGTGAATAGCTAGGTAGTATGCTTGTAGGATCGTGGCACGTGAGCGCGTAAGTATACGTGTACTTCGTAGGGTTTTGTAACTGTATGTGTAGTGGCTTCTGTATCATCTACGTGTATATGTACATATGCGTGTATCCATGTATGTGCACCAGGTATTGTACTGCTATATGATAATGCATCAACAAGCTGCTAGGAAACGTTGCAAGTTTGAGAGATTTTTTGCATCCTATCGATAAACTCCCATCGCTTAATTGTATGTCATCTTTTTCAGGGCCGTGCCAATTAATAGAAGCATTTTTTAAAACAAAATTTGTACAAAGCCTTGGAACTGCAGTGTTGGCAGCTTTTTATCATGAAAATAGTACTGAAAGTGCTAATATCAGAAGCAAATTACAGAACTGTACTTTCAAGAATCAGGATATAAATAAATTCGAGCAAATAAAAGATTCCTTATATTCAAGGAAACGTAGTGACCTTCCAAGGATTGGGGCTCCATCATATTCTTCTACACGCAAGTTCTTTAAGAGCATCTCCAACGATCTTTTTAAAGCTAATTCTAAATTCACATATTTTATCTAGTCTCTAAAATAGAAATCATCCAAAAAATATTATGTAATCCACGTCCTCTCTAAAATCAACTCTAACTCTATATTTAAACATGACACATCATCGTTGGGCCCCCATCGTGGAGAGCAGGCATGTGGATGACTAGCCGCCCAGGAGAGCGGGCATGCAGATGACTAGCCACGTGACTAACTAAATTTAACTAGCTAGAAATCTAGAATGGAAAGCGAGAAAAAATAGAAAGTAAGATGAAGATTCTGTTGGAGAGTATTTTTCTTACAAACTAGCTATATTTATCTTTAAAAAATGATTTAGCTAGCCTCTTGGAGATGCTATAACAATGCAGCGTAACGAACGCTCATGAACAATTCCTGAAAATCGTGTACACAGTGAGTGAGTGAGTGACTACAATAATTTAGAAACAAAGGGATTAAGGTTAAGGCCAATTTGTTTGGGTTGTTGACTGTTTTTAAGCATGAAAAATGAGAAGCCAAACAAATAATCAGTTTTTATTTGAAATTTTGAAAAGCAAACTTCTCCCAAAAGTTTAATATATAGACACAGAGGTAAAAAGCTCCGGGCTGTTTGGTATGGATTCTTTAGGTGCTTCAGTTCCAACTTCTCCATTTTTTATGACGCCTTATCAAATGTTTTTTTAGAAAATAGATTCACCAGAGAAGCTCCTGAGGGGAGAATCTATTTTTTATAAAACGGAGATGAAGCCAAAAAAAGTGTCTCCTGTGACTTCTTAGGTGAGGTTGTTTGTAAAGAAGTCATACCAAACAGACAATCATAGGTGTTGATACTGCACTTAAGAAATATTTGTTCATGTGTGAAATGCATGACCTATAGAATAGAGGATCTATAAACTAGTAAGAAATATGCATATATTAAAATAAATTATTGATATGTAATTTAAACTAAAAATAGGGTAAATAAACAAGGCCAGAGATCAATTTTATTTTTGAATAACATTTCAAAACGGGACAAGCACTAGGGTCCATGCGAGCTGAAGCCATCGTACGTATTGGTTGATGCTTAAGACCTATTTGTTTGAGCTGCAGCTTTTTAAAAAGTTGTTACAGGTTTCTGCTGCAAGAAAGTTTGCTTTCTAAAAAGTTGTCTGCCTAGAAAGCTAAGATTGTTTGACAACCTAGCTTTTCAAATGAGAATTTGCAGGATTAGTTGTAAAATCTCTATACTACCCTTGTCATTATATTATTTGTAATTAGCATCTATATTTGTAATGGTAATATTAGGAGAGTTTTTTAATAAAATGATAATAAAAATTACATTGTCATAACACACGTATCTTTGGGTTACAAATAAATTAACCTACTGCCACATGACCATCAAACCATATGTAATACTATCACGCAAAGTATTCATGCATTCGCATGTGGTTGAGATGTTGCTTCATCAACGTCCGGAACAAAGCTAGGGATCGATGCACAAATAGCAACTTGTCAGTTTATTTCAAGCAAGCTAGGCCTTGACAGTACAGCAAAAAGCATGGAGGAGGCCCCTGCGTGCCGCTCGGCGGGTGAAGCTGTTTCTATCGACGGGTGGAGGCGCAATGCTGGGTAGTTGGGAAGGCGGCGCAGGGCTGTCGTGCGGTCACTCCCTATCAATAGGGTTACACGGAGGGAGGATCGAGGATGAATGAAAAAAACATTTGTGTCGTAAATATGGCCAGAAACCACTGAAGCCTGGTCTCTTCGACTTTGAAGCTTACCGTGTAACCCGAGCTTTTCTGAGTTTTTGAAGGTGAAAAACTTAACCAAAAAGTTTTATGTTTGTTTGAACTTTCGGCTTCCACAACTTGGAAGCTGAGTTGGAAGCCCAAATAAACAGGACCTTAAGCTTCCCCGTGCTGAAATGACACATGGCTATATATCGTGGATGATAGCTACAAGTGAATGCACGTGCAACAACTGATATGATATATTTTCTATAGTGAAAATAAGAAATTTCTTATTTTTGAGTCTTTTCTG
>VSTD030000265.1:0-17412 GCA_008808055.3 Sporobolus alterniflorus | reverse complement strand
TATATATCAGAAATTGCATCTAGGCCAGATCGTTGGCGGTCATCTGAGTATAATGAGTACTTGGACATCTGCATCAACCGTAATGCTTCATCGACATCACTCTGAGCTACAGTTTCTGAAAACCTAAGCCTTGCCAAGGCCTGAAAAAAGCAAGCCGTGTTATGTTATTAAAAGAGAATTTTTCATATAGTACTGTTATTTAGGGAACCATTGTAAGTTTACTTACAATGGAAACGCGTAGTATGCTCAAGAGTGCCCTGATGGTTGTGTAGGAGTGTGGTGCATTTGACTTCGCTTCCTCTTGGCGGATGCTGGAATATGCAGTTGCAATGTACTCCTCTAGCTCTCGAGGAACAGAAGGAATGACTTCTCACAGCAGATATATATGCTCTGTGGTCAGATAATGATTGTTAAATTGTAAATGTTGGCAAAGATAGTAAACAATACTTTGCTTCAGTGTGCCCTATTCTATAATCTATTCAATTATAATACACAACTTTACATTGCTATGATCTGATGTAAGCTGTACAACTGAGAACAATGCGGATTGTGCACTTGCCTGAGAACGGATGGTTCAAGTGGTGTGAAACCCAGTGCTGATGATTCAAGATTTTGATGTACATGAACAACATGCCTTGCCATTTCAAGATCGGTTTCCATGTCAGCACGATCCAGGATCAACCAAAGGAGGTCGAAACGAGACAGAAGTGCTGGAGGTAGATTTATGTTCTCAGCTGGAGTCCTCCTCATATCATACCTTCCCCTGGATGGTTATAACAATGTTAATTATAATAGTCGATGTAATGTTATGGAAATGAGGCAATGTTCAGATCAAATTTTACCATGCTGGATTTGCAGCAGCTAGAATTGCAGTTCGTGCATTAAGAGAGGTGGTTATGCCAGCCTTGGCAATGCTAACTGTTTGCTGCTCCATCACCTCATGAATGGCTGTCCTGTCTGATTCTTCCATCTTGTCAAACTCATCAATTGCACAAATACCCATATCTGCCAGCACCTGAAACACCAAGAGTTTAACTATGAGATTACCATCAGTAGAAGTTTTACATCAAACAAATTTGCTGTCTGTGCTAATACAGTTTGTACAGATGAGGAGACCATTTTACATAACGATGAATTGTAAGTTTACTCGTAAGTCGCATGTATGAAATCTCAACTGGTGTTCAATTTTAAAACATTATTACACATTCTGAACACCTCAAGTCAGGACTAGAGAGCAAAATTCATATATAAACTTGTGAAAGCAAAAGCAGATACGCTTGGAAAGTCACTAGAAAAGTGATATAGCAAGAGATGGCATCATAATTTAAGTCCCAGTCTTACCAGTGCTCCACCCTCGAGGACAAACTCACTTGTGACCGGATCTTTCTGGACAGCAGCAGTAAGACCAACACCACTGCTCCCACGTCCAGTGGTATACACTCCTCTTGGAGCAACATTTATGATATGCTTCAGAAGTTGACTCTTTGCAACACCAGGATCGCCCATTAGGCATATGTGCAGGTCTCCTCTGATCTGTAAAAATTTACAACCACCAATATCGCATGTGATTATGTGAGCAGTTGGAGAGCATAGATATAGTGGTAAAAATGCAGGTCTCCCTGACGCACAACAGCATGCATACCTTCATGCCATCTGCAAGCTTCCAATGGGGTGCACCAACAAGTAGCAACAGCAGTGCCTTTTTGACATCTTCATGGCCAAATATCTCAGGTGCCAAGGACTTCGCCAACTTATTGTAGATATCACCATCCTCAGCCAATCGGTCAATTTGTTCTTGTTCATCACCTTTGAGTTCATATCTGCAACAGATTACAACCGCTGAGTCACCTGCTTAGGAAAAATAGATTGCATGACATGAGTCTGATATGACTTACTCTTCATATCTTTTCTTAAAATGGATGATAGACATTGCTTCCAAGTAAGTCAGCAACTAAGCCTGCACGCATAGCTCTAAATCCAAAGTATGGCATAGGGAGAAAAATGCCTGACATCTCAACCACATCTCCAGGTGCAACCTGCAATATTTCATACCTAGTTATAATACTAAATATCTCTAGCGAGCTTTTTAATGCTCATGAAAACATATAGGTACCACATTCAGTAAACAAAAAGGAATCTGAAAGCAGCTTGCTTCCTGATTTAAACATTTAACAACAAAAAAGCAGAGATGTTATGCTGCAAAGCGATAGGAAGGTTGCAATTTTCTTTACCTTTCTAGTCAGCTCTCCTCTTAGATGAACAGTAAGAGACCGAGGGATGTGGCCCTTCAGCACATGCTCTACTAACTTTTGGAGCTTCACCTGCAAGTCAATATCGCAGTTTTATAGAATTGGAATCGAAATATGCCTAAGTGTGGACCTTTTTTCATTTAAGATGGCTATACTTGAACAGAGTGTAAACAAAGGCCAGTACCTCCTGAAATTTCAAAAACTTGGATGCTCGTAGTTGAAGGATTAGATTCCCCTTTGCTTTGTTCAGCTTGCACTGTTGAGATGGGCATTCAAAGAGAGGCATAAAGACTCTAGTAGTAACTTTCCTGTCAAATTCAAAAACAATTCTTAATAATCATTCATAGAAGACTTTTAAATGGAGAAAAAGTGCTCAATTCAGTGTGATACTAATGTTTAAGGAACAAAATTGACCTTAGCCTCTCAGGGATACACCCCACACTACTCTAAAAAATTCAAAAACAATTCTTAATAATCATTCATAGAAGACTTTTAAATGGAGAAAAAGTGCTCAATTCAGTGTGATACTAATGTTTAAGGAACAAAAATGACCTTAGCCTCTCAGGGATACGACCCACACTACTCTAAAAAATGCTATTTTTGTCTAAAAACAAAACCTGAGAAGAGATCAAATACCTGGTATATCTCAAAACCACATTCTTCGCAGGTATAAACAGCAACCTGCATCAAGGGCTTCACATCCGAGCAGCGAGTCACAATTCCAGATATTTTCACAAGCTGCCCGATGTTGGACGCCTTCACTTGTCTAATAGTGTGCGGAGTCACCTTTGAGAACGCCTTGATGTAAACCTCACTACAATACCAAACAAAATTAAGTTTAGATAACAATCCACAGAGCATGTTTCTTCAAAAAAACAATCCAGAGCTTGAACATTGGTCAGATATTAAACATCACTGTGAGTACAGCTCCAGTTAGAAGGATTGAATTAGGTAGATTTAAGCATGGTTTTAGGACAAAGAAAGTTCTAGCAAGAAATTAAGACAAATGCTGATATTTATAGCTCAAACATCTTGTTACATCACAATATAAATGAATGTACAAGCTTCTAGAAGATGCCTACATTCTCTGAATCACTCAGAGGCCACTGTTACTTTAATGTTCTATCAGATTGAAACCAGATCATATGCCTTAAATTGACGGCACATTAATTTTATTTAGCAATTCAAACCATGAGAGGATAAGGCAGTTCAAAGCGCTAATTTGCTATGCCTTCTTCAGAACATGCAATGATGCAACTCTCTTTTTATTGTGCATATGTTTGTTGTGTAAATCAATTTGCCTGAAACCGAGGGCAGTTAAAAAACACATGGGACCAGTCTGCTTACAAGAATCACTTGATTTCAGGTGGCATCCTCTGCAGAGGGTCCGTGCCATCAGCGCCGCCGTCAACCCCCTCATCCACAAGCTGCGTCATAAGGATGCCCCGGTCCTCATCGACGGCGTACGCCTCTGTGGGCTCCGGCATGAGCTCATCAAGGGCCTCCGCGAAGATGCCGATGTAGCGCCGTGTGTTCTCCGTGACCTGCTGCAAGAACTCCTCATCCGCATCCTTATACTGCACAACAATACGAAATCCATTTCGCACACAAAATCACATACTGCGCATTTGCTTCAGAAAAAAGGGGTAAGGAGTTGGATCCTGTGGAGGTGATGATTCCGTACATGGACCAGGTCGTCCAGCTCGATCTGCACCGCTCGGGTCTTCCGGTTCGCGACATCTTGCTGGAATCAAAGATAAATCAGCGTGGAATTGCGAAAAACGGATCTTGACGGAGCATAGGGGGAGAAAAGAGATCAAGATACCAGGATGTTCAGGTACTTGGGCTCGCCATGGGGCCAGGCGAAATTGGTGAGGAAGTCCTTGGCGAGCGCTGCAGATACAAACCAAAAGCGAACGTGCCGTCACGGAGTGACCTAGAACCTTCCAGGAACAAACGAACGGCCCCGCAAGAAAGGGTCCAAGGAGTACGCAGCAGCACGTACCTCTGTCGCCGGCGCAGTCTGGGGCCTTCATCCCGGCGGCGGCGATGGGGACGACGGCGGCGGCGGGGAGGAAGAGAGAGGCGGAGGAGAACGGGCGCGGGCGGGAGGGAGATAGGAGGGTTTGCGGGGAGAGGAGTTGGCGGGAAGAGGGGAATAAAGAGGACGGATTTTGGCGGGAAGGGGCGGAACGGCGTGGGCCCGGATGGCGCTTGAGTTGGCTGAGAGTAGATGGGCCAATGGGGCGCGGCGAGTCTGGGCTTTGTGGTTATTGATGCGTCTTCTACAAAAATACTCCAAAAGAAAAGGTCAGAATGTTATAATCGAAATCAACTATTCCAATGGCACGTCTCGGTATATAGTTAAATAAAATTATAAAGATAAACATTCTTGTCCACATTTTGTGGGAGGTAAACGCTATCCACCCCCCCCCCCCCCTATTAATAACTAACCACAACTTTCAATGTTTTAGTCTATCACCAAAAGAATGATGTTCCAGATCCATTTGAAATGCTGGAATTTCACAAGAAAACATTTTGAGCAGAAAATCCTGCAATCCAAAGGGGCCTTACTAGCTAATAAGAAGCAAGGTTCTCGTTGCTATTCTAAGTCTAACTCAAGATTGCAAGTACTATTCTTTAATTTAATTATCCGATATTGGATAGACCCGATTTCTTCATGACGTGCACTTGCAAAGCACTCATCTTCGAGTCCTCTGTACCCGGCGGATGTAAATTCATATGCCTCATTGTGCTTACAAAGTTACAGAGGTTTGTCCTTTTATGCGTGGTTCATAGATATTTCCTCTCAAACTTTACCTCTCGGTCCAAGTTTAGTCTCAGCTTCGTCGTCATTTCTGCGTCTAATTCGATCGATTATCCATCCACGAATCTGGTCAAATCATGGATGGTTAGTTGGCCGGTTTTGTCAACACTAAAAAACAGGAGAAAAGAGAGAGAGAAGGATGAAACTTTTGGGATGCCACACGTGGATGCATGCACTTAGGCACTTAGCAGGCCACACCATCGCAATCACGTACACACCACTTGAAATACAAAATGCTCATTGTCCCAGTGGGAATTTTCGGTGGGCAATCGGCCCGCGATTGCTTGAATTCAAACTCTCAATAAACAGATCGATGAAATGAAACCTATATTGCATGCGGACACGAGATCAGTCCTGGATGGTTCGATATTTTTCGATAATAATTTGGAAGTTGTAAAACTCGTTAGTGGTACCGAAACGAGTGCCCTTTTCTCAAGAGTTAGACCTAACCTTAAAGAAAGCACAAAACATAGAAGAAGATTTAGCCAATCGTCCCACAGCAACATGTCGAAGTGGCCCACTGGATTCAAGCACGTTTATGGTGCTCTTTTGAGAGACAAGCAGCCCCTGGCCCACAACGGCTTTCCTGTTCATCTTCTCCTAGTCTCATATATCTTTTTGAATGGGACATGTTTTTTTTATTTTTCCCTTGCGTGTGCGTAGTGTTAGGTTGTCAAATCTTCCCATATGGCCAACCTAGCTAGCATTAAGAGTTCCTAGTGATGTCTCTCTGCAAAAACTTTATTATTGCTCATTGTATACTTGTATTACTACTACATACATGTGTCTCAATCTCGTGCTTCACTTCATATGGAGATTGTGGATTTTGAATCGCCATATTTGTTCTCCTGTCATTTAAAACCTTGCGTTAGGTTTTCTTCATGTCTCATGATGATCAGCGGAAGAGAAATCCGCTTAGAAAGAAAGATGGTTGTGGGGACTTAGTGCCTAACTAAGTGGCTGCTTAAGCTAAAGCTCCTTTTGCACCATTGAAAGAGGGAGATGCATGCTTTACGCATTGCTTTCGAGTGAAGGATGCACCATAAGAAAATTAAGTCAATGACATGTCGTCGTGGTAGCAGATGTGGAAGACATGGCACTAGCTCGCTGCAATGCGGAACAAGTACTTAATTGTGTTTGAGAACCCTCCGCAACAATGGAAAAAGGTGCGCTATATATATAAACCACGCCGTCGTTTTTGAATTTAAGTGAGGAAAAATAAAATCCAGGCACAGCTACTTGTTTGAACCCTTTTTTTAAGAGTGTGTCTCACACGTATTGTATTAAAATAGAAGGAGAGAGTTGGTACAATACCGATTACACCTGTAGTACATGAAGCACAAAACTGGCTGAACACCATCTAGACCAAAAATACTTCTTTGACCTAATGGAGAGAGAACAAAACCCAACACTAAGGCCATGAGCACTGCCCAACCGACCCGCTACCAATGACCATGAAGGATGCCTCAAAACCGAACCCTCGAAAGATCTTTAGGGGGGACTCAGAATCACCATGACAATGTCTTCAACAAGATAATCGGCACCTAGGGGGTGGGTGCCGACATTGTCGGCACCGGTAGAGCTAGGCAGAGCTTTCGCTCGGCGCAACCTGAGGCTCCATCTCATCTCGGAAGGGTCAGCGTGGAGCACCCATCTTCCTCTAGCGATTAGCAGGTTGTATCTCAATCTTGCTTACACTATGTCAGCTTTCTCTCCCCCTCTCGTCCACAAGCGCTACAGCAGCAGACTATAGCATCCAGTCTACAACCACATTAGCATCAGTCACATCAGTCTTCTCTCTCCTATGCAGCACCACCATTCTAGACTTAACTATTTTAGAATTCATTCCGTGGACAATAAATTTGAGAAAATAAATTGAATTACATACTAATTTAAATTATAATACATACCAATTAAAATTATAACACATACTAATTTAAATTACAATACATACTAATTTAAATTACAACACATAGAGATTCTACTCGTCCTCCTCATCCTAGACCACTGCCACATTTCGAGTGGAAAAGTAGAGATCATTTTTAATACGTCTCAGGGCCTCCTGATGACTTGCCAATTCTTCATCGTTCATGTTCGCGGTGGAACAAATATGAATATGGTGGGTATCCATATGGTGGAGGTGAGGGTATGGATACAGTGGAGGAGCATTACCATCCGATGAACCACCAACCGGAGGTGGAGGGTATGGATAGGGAGGATAGTGGTATGTGGGAGAATATGACGGTTGGGGTGGGGGTGGTTGAAAGAGAGCCCAAGGGCATGGTGTTGGTGAGGCATTGGACTGGTGATGGAGCGATGAGGCATCGACGAGCTCATCAGGAGTGGGAAGAGTTTTTAAAATCAGGGTGTTCAAAAGGTCACACCACGTTTGTAAGTCGGGACTTCAGTTGTTCACCATGGCGTAGAGTGTAGAAGAGTGAATAAGAGAGTGGAAATATGATGAAATGTGTGTGAAATGACCTCAAACTATAGGGGATATTTATAGGGTGGGGAAGAAATTTGAATTTTTAGGATTTTTTTATTTTTTGAAGTCATAACGGTAAAAATGGCTAGTTTTTCAGTTCAAATGGTCAAATTCATATTCAAATAGATGAATTTAAATTTAAATGGATCAATCAGGAAGTAACACCTCACTACCACCCACCGGCCCCAGCAGCAGGCGATAGTGCGGGCGTTAGCGTCCGACTCAGCTTCAACGCGGACACTACCGTCCACGCTCGTTAGGCGAAAACCCTGGTGCCCAAACTCTCCTCCACGTCGATCGGAGCGGACGGTAGCACCCAAGGTGCTGACGCTAACGCCCCCAGCACCCGCACTCGATGAAACCAGCCTTAATATAAGTTACATTCTAAAGCATGTTCAAAAGGTTTTAGTGTTTTGTTTTTCAAGCTGCTACAAGGTAGCACCTTGCATCATGTCTCATGATAATAGGGCATATTGGGATAGACCGAAAAGGATAAAAACCCTTGAGAACAACTGATGATAGATGTGTAGTGGTGTATTATTCTTAGTGTTCCTGCAAAAACACTGAAACCTACATCTGATTTGTTGGTTGTATGCGCAAAGTCACTATTTGCAACTCAATGTTTATCAATACAGGTCACAAATGTGCATTATATATCAGTTAACTAGTTTATAAACCCGTGTGGTGCTATAGGATTTTAAAATATTTTTTACGTGAATTCATATGATAAGTTGTTCGAGAAGTGAAAGAGGGTCGGTTGGTTTTACACCGTGGTTGCCGTTATGCGGAGGGACGATTATCTTGGGATGACGGTGAAAGGGAATAATAACAACGGGTGGAGCTTCGATGACGTGATGCTCTGGCTAGTAAGGAGTTAAAATGGAGACCTAGTTGAGTGGTGATGAGAGTGGTCAACATTGAAATGACATTTTTATATATAGCAGTGGAGAGTGAGAATTTGACAGTTTGGGGAGGGTGGCTGGCAGCGATGGTGTAGATTCAATATTTCAATTTCAGCTCGAGAGGGGAGGCGATGTGACAAAGAGTTGCCGAAAGATGAAACAGAAGCAGCGAGCTCGTCTTGCCTCTGTGGGAAGAAAGTGTGACACGACCCAGCGGCGTGATGACGTTGGTCATTGGAGAGGCAAACATCAAGGATGGGAAAGGGAGGAAACAACACAAGTTATGCTGACGCGAATCTTACTGGGCCAAAAAATGAAGAAAGTCCACACGGTCGATTCGGCTGCTACAAATGGATGGTGAAGATTTAAAGTAATAATGAGTTAACTTAATTTTTTTTAAATATATATATATATATATGTGTGAGATCTAGTTTTGTTCATCTCATCACGTTGAACACAACGGTGAAAACAAAATTTTAAATGGATATCATATGAGTGAGATAAACTATTTTAGAGTTTTATTATTATGCAAAATGATGTGCAGATAATGTTAGACGGATAATGACGTGACGTGACTTAATTGAATATTGTTGTGGATAACTTACATACTAAGAGAATTAATTTAAATAACTCTTAATGTGTCTTGTATATATAGTTAGAGTATTACTCCTAAATAAGTCTTTAATAGTCATGCATGGTCAAAACACCATTATTGGAAGATATGAACCAAGAAGAGCAAATATTGGTTGCCATGTTAACATCAAAAGTCCTCCTTTTAGGTCTTAATAATGCTGCATTTCTTGGACGAACCAAAATCTAGTGGCATAATCCATTAAACATGAGAGGGCATACCTTCAAGACAAGCCCGGAAATAAATTTTATTTTGAGAATGTACCAGAGAATCTTTTTAGCGGCGTTCCCCTATGCGTCACTGCTGGTTGCATCAATTTTATTTTAGCAGGATCATGTGGGCGGCCACATGCAGTTGTACTTGTGGATGCCCACCGACCATGTAATTTATTTATTTTCTATGATAAGATCTTGTTCCTTTTGGAATCAATAGTTTAATGGTGTTAGTGCTAGGATTATGCTCCTAATTTTTTAACAAGTTGCCATGCATCTGTAATTTTTTTAAAAAAAGGTTGTCGTACTTAAATGATCCAGAAATCCAATACCTTGATTTCTGTTAGAAATAAAATCCTGCCTATAGTTTAACGGTGTTAGTGCTGGTATTATGCTCCTAATTTCAAGCTCATCGGACTAAAAGGGCACAAAAAATGGGTTGTAGATAATAAAACATACTGTAAGTAACAAGATTTCAGTTTTCCCTCAAAATTGCAAATAGGTACTTTAATAAAGTTACATGACATGTAGTGTACAAGAAATGTACATACAAAATGTATGTTCTTGTAGGCAATCATGATGGAGGGATCACATTCAAGTGAGGTGGACCCACAATGTTAGGCCCAAACATACTAGACCCTGCACAAGGTTCCAATCGAGGTGCCCACGTTTGTATCTCTGTCGGGGTTTTCCCTCTCAGAATACATAAACAATAGAAAATTCCATCTCACATGGTTGAATGTGGTCTAGTATGGTTTGGGACTCAGTACAATAGGAAATTCCATCTCATATGGTTGTATGTGGTCTAGTATGGTTTGGACTCATCTTCCAACCCGAGAGTTTTTCTTGGCTCATATGAAGGTTCTTCTTTTTTTTGAAAGACTCGTACGAAAAAATTATAATGATTTCGGAGACAACATTGAGATGTTTTGTTTCTTATCATCTAGGCTTTCTTGAAGCTCCCTCTAGGTTGGTTGGTTGGTTAGTGAATGATTGGTATGGTAGGTCTAGAAGTACAAAAAGTCAGTTGATTTGCTGGGCATGATAAAAAATACTACTATAGGTTTGTTTTCGTTCCAGTAAACTATAATTCTGATGCGACCATTGTTGCAGAAAATATTATATCCAATCCATCTTAATGTGCGCTAGCACGCGTCATCATTCATAGAAAAGCTTGGGTGACTGAAATTATTATTTTTTAATGCCACAACGCTGGATTTTTTTGGCGAAAACTGTAATGGATCGGATGCCTATCTATTGAACAAAGTTTGAAAAGGATTGGTACTGCAGATAAATTAAAACTTGAGCACTAGTTACTAAATATCTTCCTTGAATTTGAAGGCTTGGAGAGTTGGAGTATAATACACTAGGGGAGTACTAATGAAACTGTACTGCGCCTAGAGAGGATGCATGTGTTGAACCTCTGGAAGATGTCTGTTTATATTTTTGGAGTCAATCGGCTTTGCAGGACTGTAAAGCGCCTAAATACTCAAGAAAACATTGCCTATACTTTTTCGATTTTGCATTTTAAAAAGGGAATTTTGCGGATAAATTCATGTTGCATGGTTTTCTTGCAGACAGAATTAGAGGATGTCATCCTGGCCAAATGGATCTGCTCAACACGCTTTCGACTCACATAATCCCAGCATTCGTTCATGCGAGGTAACTTCGCCTCAAAGCAAGAAGGGAAAAAATATCCAATCACGTACTGGCAAAAGGAAATATCCTGGTGTTGGTTCTGATCGCATTTTGTTGGGAAAATCGCGAGATTCGGGAAGAAGATACCCCAAACTCGGCTCTAATGCCGTAGTACGTTGCAAACCAACCGCATCATCTCTAACTATATAAAATAATTCATTAAAAATTATTAAATACAATTATTTTGACATATAACATATATATATATCATCCTATGGCATATCACCTTTCTAACCCACTATAAGTCTTTATACATACAGGATGTACACATCATTATTTGCTCATCATTTTTCTCTAATTTTTTATTATCTATAATTTCTAAAAAATACATAAATAATAATTAGATATACATGATGTACACATCATCATATGACCCATCACATTCCTCTAATTTTTTATTATCTATAAATATTATAAAAAATTACATAAAAATTATTATTTTAAATACCTATAATTCTCTTAACATGCAGCGTGTACACATTAATATTTATTTTATCACCTTACTCTATTTTTTATTATCTATAAATTTTAAAAATATATAGATAATAATTATTTTAAAATCCCACAGCTAAACACGGAGTTATCAACTAGTTAAAAGAGATCTCTCTCACCGCAGAGCAGAGATAAACAATTTGAGGGAACTGATTCTTGTGACTGTTGCATGTTCAAATTTTCACCTAATTAAAAGATCGTAGAGAGGCGTAGATTTGTCCAAATTAAAGACCGGCATGATCTTATTACCACTGATTTATGGAAGAAAACAAACATTTTCTCTAAGCGAGCATATGCATCAAACTATGTTGCTACGAGAGAATAAAGTAGGACATGCTTCCCTCTCACGATAAGTAAGCTTTTCAAACTGGTCATAATTTCACATGTACGTTTGGTGACGTATGAATTACCTTAGTGCCAATAAATTCTGCAACTGGGTTGATGGATGCCAGGCTCAAAGAAAAAATTTATTATCCTTTTTTAGAGAAATATGTTATTTGGAAGTAAATTAACAACTATTTTAAGTTTTATTTACATGTTAATTTTTGAGCAAAAGAGTTCAAAAAACACAATATTTTATTCACATTATAGTACAACATTAGCAAAAGGTTTCACATCTTTAACGGCAACAACAACAAAAGGCTAACCAAGCCAGATATCCACCACCCCCTAGAACAGCCAGCCTACAGTGAAATGAGAGCACTTGGCTAGCCACCATATCAACAATATAATCACACAAAACTTGATAATTTCATACTTTAAAAACAGTTTGAATGTTCTATCAGAGAAATCTGAAACAAACTACTTTTTACTGGGTTTGTAGTGTCTTTTACCTTCTACTTTGCAGTGCTCCTCATTTTCCACCAAATCTTCAATCAGTCTTGCTATCCTGCACAAAGTAACACCGATGTTATGCAATATTGGGCATATTCAATATTTAGGTAAAAAAATAAATGAGATAAATGACACACACAATATTAGGTACCTTCAATATGTAGGTACTCATACAACCAATCTTTGCAACATACAAGGCTCTCAAGTGTTTCCGGAGTCATTGAGCTTCGATTATCAGCTAGAATACGACCGCCAGTGCTAAAAGCAGATTCTGAATCAACAATGCTAAATGGTATTGCCAAAAAATCATGTGTCATAGCTGATAGAACTGGATACTTGTTCCGATTTGCTTTCCACCAGCTGAGAATTTCAAATCATTCATCTATCCTTACAAGCTTTTCTTACAGGTATGTTGGAAGCTCATACTTTGGAGTCATCTTTCCTCTTATATGTGACCATCGAGCAAACTCCTCATTAAGTCTTCTTTTTCCAAGCACCGTTGAACCCAAACTTCTTGTTGTGTCAACATGAGATGAGCTTGAATTATTTTTGCAGACAAGCTTTTCATACTCTTCAAAGTATTTGCTGAACCAAGTTTTAGCCAAGGTCAAACTCGTCTCGATGTCCCCAAACTCTTTAGATGTCTTGTCATAAAAGAATTCCAGGTAATTCATTTTCTTTGATGGGTAAGTATGGTGGCTATGACCAATACCATGTTATACTTGCCTTGATCCCAATACTTATCAAACTTCCTATCCATTGCAAATGCTAAATCCTATAGCATATAATTGATTTGTCATTCTGTATTTTTTAGTGCTTGATGGACACAAAGCACATTGTGCATAAACAAATGGGTTGTTGGAATTCTATGTGCGGAGAATGCTTTTGTTGCTTCCTCAAATGCACCAAGAAATGTACCAATGGTTTGAGCCTTCTTCCACTCTTCATCGTCTAGTGAAGGCTCAGGTTCTACTTCATCATACCGCTTCAAGGCAGCCTTATACACGATAGCCTCCATGATCATACCATATGTTAAATTCCAATGGTTTGGCACGTCTAGAATTAATCCGGCCTTTGAAGGCAATCCTGATCTTTGAGCAATATCATTGTAAGCTTGCATTCGAGACGACAAGGAATCAATGTGTCTTACCAGCTCTCGTATCTTATGAATTGCATTATGAGCAACTGCCAATCCATCTTGAATAAGGAGATTCAATATATGTGCACAGCAATGGACATGAAGATGCTCATCACCAAATAACATCTTACAATCTCCAATTTTCACGAAGATGTTTACATGTTGACAAATTGCTTGATGCATTATCCATGGTGATAGTGAACACCTTATCTTTGATCCCCCACTCTATCAAACATCTTGTGAGTGCTTCCTCATTTGCGAGGCCAGTATGAGGATAGTTGACATCTCTAAAGGCAATAATTTTTTTCTTTAGAACAAAATCAGCATTGATATAGTGGGTTGTTAAACAAATGTAATCAAGCTTCTGGTTTGAGATCCAAAGGTCAGATGTGAAGCATATTCTAAAGTCTAGAATTTGAAGTTCATTTCTCAACTCCTACTTTATCCTTTGGTATCTACCAACTGAATCATTACGCATCATTTGACACCCAAAACCGCTAAACGATGGTTGCAATGACTCCATCCATGGACCAAAAAAGAGGTCATCAAACTTGTTAAAAGGAACCTCAACACTTATGCACCACATGACCATCCATTCACGAGTCCTTATAGGATAAATGTAAAAGAATCTTCTCTTGGTTTTTTCTTCATGGTAGCAATAAATCTCTTGTGTTCCTCCAGTGGAATTCTTGGACAAGATTCTACAATATGGTTTTGAAGATTGTTCATGCCCGAATCTTTATTACTTGTCAGCTTCAACCCACAATACTTGCATACAACCTTCATGACCCCATTGACCTCAACCAGTTCCTGCTCAAAATGCTCCCACACTGCAGCCCTTCTAGTAGGAGTGCGTCTTGATCAGCCACCAGATATACCGATAGTACAAGAACCCTCAGACACATGAGAAGTCATCTCTGTTTAGAAGAAAAAAACCACATTAAAAATTCAAAGATGTACTAGTAAAATTCAGAATGGTGTTGCATTCAGGTATTGGTAAAAAAATCAATGATATATGGGATCGTAAAGAATATCAACAACAAAACAAGTAAAAGCTAACACAATTGTGGTTTCTTTGAATTCTATGAAGCATCAGCAAATGTATTATGCATGACAATAGAAACGAGAAATCAAGAAAATAAAAATGTACCACTGAAGCGGCGAGCCTGGCAGCTAACACTTCAATCTTTTCTGAATACTCAGAAAGCTTAGCTTTTGAAACATTGAAGAACAAGAAAATGCATCAAAGACTAGCAGCTAAGCTTCAACCATCTAGTTTGTGCTATGCAGTTTGCCTTATGAATTTCACAAGATATTAGCTAAGTGCACTGCGCTGCCCTTTTGTATTCATCTGATATGCCCAAGTCCCATTCATCTGAATGCCGACCTCAGAATGACTCATACCAGGAGGGAGAGAGAGGAAAACACCTGCAAAATAATGACATGTAAAGTTTGAGCATCTAAAGCTCAACAAGACTGCCCTGTCAATATGATCATAAATAGTCGACTCATAGTATGCAAGACTATAAGGTAAGCTCTATCTCTATGACAAACTCACACTAAGAGTAGGTCCTTACTTTCATGTTTTTAGCTCTATTTAAATCATTATAACTAAAACCCGTCATCTAAATTAATCAAAGAAGAGTTACAAACAAGTAATTAAGCATAACAATTCCATTATGATCCACCATTAATGCCATTAAATTATCTACATGCTCACGACCACAAATAAGCGGTTACTCATATCCGAGAGTCATGGTGATTTGAATCGATGTATATCCTACAGAGAAAATTTAATACACACGACACGTACACTTCCTGCGCCAGTCCACATGCGCCACTCATATGCTTCATACGGGCAGACCCGTACATGGCAACCTTTTGCGAAGTCATCAATAGCATTGGACAGAGCTACTACTCCCGAGAAAAAGGGCTCTTGGCCTAATCCACATCACATTGGCTGACCAATCAGCGGATTCATACCTAGTTTCTCTCCCATAGCAGCCATTAAAGTAGTAGGGATAAAGCCAAGCATTTGTTACTGACTAGCTACATCAGTTTACTGGACCCATATCACCAGCATGTGATTAGTACATTCAATACTTGATCGCGGGGGTCAACCCATCGGTCCTTAACTGACATAGGCAGGGGATACAACCTTTGAGGTACCAGCTTTTCACATCACACTCCCGGACCTTCCCAATCGATGGTACTTCGCTTTCACCTAGCAGCCCCACCCGATCTCAGGTTAACAAATCTCAACATAAGAATCTAGTAAATTAAGTGAAAAACATCATAATAGCCGAGTAGCTTCCATTCCACGAATCCTACAACTACACCTAACATTTGCTAATGGCTTACAACTAATAGCAAGGTAATCAAGGATGATTAGGAAGGTAGTCTTGATGCAACTACGATTCCAAGCAATTCCTACAAACCTAATGCACAATCAATCTTAACCTAGAGATAGTGATTCAAAATAAAAGTCAAGGATGATGGTGTGATGCACTGGGGCTTGGGTTGCTCAAAAGCAATGTTAGTATCCACGCAACTTGTCGCTTACGGGCCACCATACTCCTTTTGCACTTGTTCCTCTTGAATTTCTGATTTCAGCTCCGCGTGGATGTGATCTAGTGGATAAATGAGCCAATATTAAAATGATGCAGTGCATGAGATGCTTCATTGCAAAAGATGTAAAACATTAGTAGCAAGATATTTCATGCAAAAGAGCTATTTTTACCATGGGCCACCATACTCCTTTTGCACTTGTTCCTCTTGAATTTCTGATTTCAGCTCCGCGTGGATGTGATCTAGTGGATAAATGAGCCAATATTAAAATGATGCAGTGCATGAGATGCTTCATTGCAAAAGATGTAAAACATTAGTAGCAAGATATTTCATGCAAAAGAGCTATTTTTACCAATTACCTATATGCTTTTCTATTTATTAACTAATTAACTAAGCACTAGAAAAATAATAACATGATATTTATGAATCTAACAAGGGTGTATGATTTTCTACAGGTTCTACATGTCCAGAGGAGGCATCTAACAAGAATGATTATTTTCTAAGCATAATTAATTTACTATAATTTATTTACTGTAAAAATAAAAATTAAACCATAACAAAAATATTTGAGCCCAAATAAAAATATAAGCTATTGTGTATAAGCAATAGAACATGACATGATTATGCATGCAAAGATTCAATATTAGAATATGCATGGATTTTTGTGATTAATTTCTTCAAGATTTAGATTCTTGGATTTTTATACCATGCATTATTGAGAAAAGGATGGTTTGGTCAAGCCCATTGCAGAGATCTTCTAAAAAGGATTCCAAGGAAATTTATTTTGCATTTTCTAAGATTTATATGAATTTCAATGATTTTTGGATTTTTAAACAATTTCTAGAATATTTAAAGAATAACTGGAAAAGAAAGGAAACCAACCTGCACCATGGGCCGAATCCAGCCAGCCCAGCGGAGTGTGGTTGTGGTGGCCTGCCTCAGTCGTGGCCTGGCCCAGGGCGCTCGGGCCGGCCTTTTTCCTGGATTCACAGCCTAGTGCACGATGAAGGTTCGGCCATGGCGATCGGCAGAGCCAGGGGCGGCGGCTAGGCACTATGTCGTGGCCACCGGGAGGAAGGGGAGGATGAAGAGGCCCCATTTTGATGGTCTCAGGGCCTGGACCCTTACCGAGTTACACGGGGCAACAATAGCCCTCCTTGCAGTCAAGGCGGCGGTGGCGCAGAGCCTCTACGGCGGTCGAGGCATGACGGTGTTCGGCTTGGCCGGTTCTCAGGGCATACACAGAGCTCATAGCATGAAAGAGAGGGAAAGGGGACCGCGCAGAGTGGTGGAGCTCTGGGAGCGCTCTCGCTCGGCTTGATGGTGCAGCTGTGCTGATGGAGGAAAGAGGGGGGGGGGGGGAGGCAAGCTCGATC
>VSTD030000264.1:0-17417 GCA_008808055.3 Sporobolus alterniflorus | reverse complement strand
CAAGTCTGTTCAATACTTGTTAAAAAATCACTAGCTATCAAACGCCACTCACAGGAACATACATATCACGCGATACATCCAGCTAGAGTAGACTAAATCTCTCAAAATTTGCAAGCAAATTAGGGATGCAATTATCTTGACATATAGTACAAAAAAGGTTCACCCAGACGTACTAATATCACAATTGAGTATGACCGTTCATCGTACATCCAGAAGTACTCCATTCTTAAATTGTCATTATCATTGGTTTTTTGAGTTATGTTTGAACATTCATTTTATTTTTTTTTTAAAAATTAGCATATATTTTATTATGATTTGTTTTATCACTAAAGAAAGTTTAAACACAACTTATAGTTTTACACATTTAAACTAATATTTTGAATAAGATAATAATCAAATATAACTTAAAAAATCAACACAACAATTTTAGAGTGAAGTGACGAACGCCAAGGCAGTCCTTCATCGATCTCACCCTGTGACACTCTGGTATATATAGAAGACGCCATCATTCTGAGCATATTCAGCTCCCTCTGGATTTTTTTATATTTTAGCTCTTTTTAATCATATTTAGAGAAATGAACTTTGACCAATTTTTTTAAATCTAGCTTTTTTAGTCGCGTCAGTCTGTTTGGCGTAACTTATGAAACAGTCGCGCCATGTGCACTGGAATAGTCGTGCCGTCTGCTCTGACGCGACTACTGAGTCACGGCGTCTACCCGGCTGTTTGACACTGTGAAACCTAGTCGCGTCATGTACACTGACGTGACTCTTTTATAAGAGTCGCGTCAAGGGGCTAAATTTGAAAAAAGTTTTGTCCGAGTTTATTTCTCAAATATTGATTAAAAAGGTCAAAATAGAAAAAAATCCTCCCTCTCATTATCCTCCACCTATCCCATCATCCCCAACCTCTCTTTCTCTCTCTCTCTTGCTGGCATCAAACGAAGCTGCACCCACCATAGCCACCCATCTCGTCACAACAACTACTTCCCATGGCGTCTACCCAAAATTCTGCTTAGAATGGATGCGTGATGTCTAGAGCACCCGAGTCCCCTACCTCTTGGTTGCCTTCTCCTCCTATCGCCTCGCTGGATCGAGCTCGAACATGAGGACATGGTAATTTGGTGCATTTTTATATCTCATTCAACGACAACTCATCTTTTTTTCTCTAACCCTCCACATGTCATGTGCACTAGATATGCTCTCAGCGGCCCATGAGAGAGTTAAAATAAAAAGATAAATTAACATTAAATGAGGGATGAAAGACCTAGATTTAATATGTGCATATATATACCAAGATACCATATACACTAGATATGCTCGAGTGCGAACGAACTACCGACTCAGTGGTTGGCTCTAGATGGTGCCACTCTCTGGTGTTGCACCAAAACAAATATTCTCGTTATGCCTCGCCTGATCTCAGGTTACAATGTCATGTGCATCATCCTCCTGTCTTAAGAGTCATTACAGAATGGACAGTCGACGTAGGTCTGTTAGTGACGATAGGTCAGAATTCGAAGATTTTCTCAACCGAGTCCTCTGGTCAGAGGTGTCTTCCATCCTTGAGTGTATCTATGATGTAGTGGGCAGCTAACTTCTGATTTTCCCCAAAATAACATTCTTAAGATTTTTATTTCTCAAAAGTGGCCCCATTTTCAAAATTTAACAAAATAGCACTGACGGCTAGGCTTAACCGCCCACTGAACCGACCGCTAAGTGTTTTATTTTTTTCGGCTCAGTATTCGGTCAAGGATCCGCATGCAATTTGCAAAACTTTAAAAAAATTGCCCTGAGACCCCAACCCTTTACCACCCGTTCAAGGAGCACTACATTTTTTATTTGTTATATATATATATATATTTATTTTGTTATTATTATACATATTTGTTTTGTTACATTTTTCTTTTTACAGCTCAAAATTGTTACCATGCCATTTATAATATATAAAAAATGAAATAATAGTCAAAATAAAAGAGTGTAAATAGTACAAAGCACCATGTTCAAATAAAAACAATATATATATATATATAATAATATACATTCTGGGTCCACCTCCTTATCTCAGTCCCTTGTCCCTCCTACCTGAGCTTGGACATGATGCTTGAAGTAAGTGAGTGCCAAGAGAATGTGTGAGACAAGATGGCCAAAACCCCACCTGTTGGACTAGCATGATGTAGTCTGCCTCCTGAGTCTGAGTTTGTGGCATCGTTGCACCCTGTAGGTGGGAAGCAGCAAGGATGTCATGGTTGGGCTCATCATCGTCGTCAAGATCTGTAAGTTCGAATCCCTCATCATCCGTCCCACCCTCCCTAGGCCACTCCATGACAAAAAAGATATTATTTGACTCTTTTAAAGAGTAAAATGTAAAATGAACTTATTAAGACATTTTAGCTGAACCACTAGAGGTACTGTAAGGCAGAGAAGTCCCTGCCGCTGCCGCATGCTGTGTAGAACTCCCCGGTACGAACACTACAGTTGTCGGCCCAGCCGAAGTAGTCCCTGCGCCTGTATGGCCCACCACCGCTGAGTTAGTGGATTATTAAGGGTAAGTAAAAACAAACATTGAATTATTAAATATAGATTTTTATTTGTAAAAAGGGAAGCATAACAAAACAAATACATATAACAATAACAAAGTAAATACAAATGTATATAATAAATAAAAAATGTAGCCACCCATTTAATGGGCGGTAATAGCTTAGCCGCCCGTTTTGAATGGGCGATAAGTGGCCTGGGTCTCGGTGCAAAATTTTCTGAAGATTTACAAATTGCATACGAGTTCTCGACTGAACGCTGAACCAAAAAAGAAAAAAACACCTAGCTGCCAGTTCAGTGCTTAACCGCCCACTAAACGAGCGACATGGTACTATTTTGATAAATTTAGAAAACGGACCACCTAGTTTGGAAGCCAAGTTGGCCCATTGATACCTTTGTAAACCAAGCCCCACCAGTAGCCCAGCTCGTCCTGCTATTTATTTATTTTTATTTTCGAAATCAGCTCTCACCCAACACTGTAAAATCAATATCTCACCCATCCAAACTCCAAATGTTCGGATTCTCCTTCCTAAATCTATCCAAATTCATTATCTGTACATTCCAATCATTCTCATAATTTCTAGAATCCCTTTGCTACTTCATTTATATTTATTTACGTGTTGCTTGGTTGATGTTGTCATGTTTATTAGTTGTTGGTTTGCTTTTAACTTTGTCTTCTCTCTCGTTCTTTTTTCCAGGATAAAAGAGAAGCTGCTAAGTGAGATAAAGGCATAGAGCATATATGTCTGAATTGTGCTTCCCAATTTCCTTCAGTATGTAGTAGTAAAATGATGCATAGAAATCCATCTCAACAATTGTATCAGTTAATTAAGTTACTCATTTATTCATGTGTTTATATATCTGTGAGCTATGTTGTCTCTTCTCTTCCCCACTCTCTGCTTGTTGCTGCAGGTAGCCCTTTCTTATTTTCTTTCAAGGGCGCACATCACACATGTTGTATTAAGAGAGATAATAGTTGTTACAAGGGGTGTGGACACCCCATCAACGCGACACGCACACTTGATTACTCTCCAGAAAATGCCGACGGATCGACCAACCTGGCCTGACATCATTGTTAACTGCTAAGCCTAATATTATCCGCTAAAGCCGCCGTGGTCAAGACGCTGTTTCTAGAAACCCTATCGTTCCTTTGTAGCCAAAGACACCACACTACCAAGATGACCCCGGAATCAAATGTTTTATGCCCCAATTTGGGAATGAGTTTGCGTGACCGAAGCCACCATTCGACGAACCAATCTTCTGTTGATGGAGTGAGATGGTGCAAGCTGCAGCGCCTCAAAGTTTTAAACAAAACCTCACGGTTGTAGACACATTGAAGAAGATGATTCATCGACTCAGCACATTGGGAGCATAGGGCACACATACCGTTGCTGCGATGGCTGTGTTATTTTTTTAGGAAGTCAGGAGGGGGAGGGAGGGCCGTTCTTGGGATTTTGGCGGCCCGAGCGCGAACTTAAAAGCCAAGGCCCCCTATATATAACATTGAACGTGGGAGACATGTTAGATAATAGGGAAGAAAATAAAAATTGCCTAATTAAGTCTACATTCATTTCATTGATTGTCGAATTCTAAATATATGACCTATTGACTCCATACATGCATACATACACATGCTATAAAATGGGCCCCTCCAAAATCTAGGGCCGGGCAACCGCCCTGCCAGCCCTCCCATCAGGACGGGCTCTAGGAGGGCCCCTACCTAATTTTCATTAAAATAACCATATTTACAATGTGATGTACACGCAGAGAGGAGGTAGCAGGGGTGAGGGAAGAAAAAAAAACCCACAGTGCAGTAGGGGGGAATACAAGAGGTAACATGATACAAAGGAGTTGAAGAAATAAGCAGGACCGGCCTTGTCATTGTCGACCATTAGCTCCAGCATCTCCCGTGAAGTACTAGCAAATGAATAACCTGCATTTTTTGGGTGCATGAACCTTGCAATAGCTCCTTAGCCTCCAAGATGGAAGTTCGGCTGTAGATCATAGCTCTATAGGCTGTGTACGCTGAGTGGCTACCAGACGGGCACCATCGCCAAACCAGGCGGTCTTGAGCATCCGGGTTGAGTGCAACACCTTGCACTCGTTGTCCAAAAAGGTTCTGGAAATCAGTTTTGTTTTGACTATTTTGGCCGACTCCGATATTAGTTGACCATGAGACCAGTGGCATTGGAACGGTTATGTCCTTATCTTTCCGTCCATATGTAGGTCAGCCAAAATGGAGGTCAGACGTGTCCCGTGCGCCAATTTGAAGGCAAGGTGGTCTTGTACTCTGAGTTGGACTCAAAGTTAGACTCCGCAATTCCGAATTGGATTGGATCTTGACCTTGTTGTGTGTGTTTCCTTGGCTCTCCAGCACCCTCTTGATGTCCCACATGTCCTTCATGATCTACTCCTTGATATTTAATAGCAATTAAATCATTAGGTAGCAATCTATTCTCAAGATCATTGGCGGATGAACATAAGAACGAGTTTACCTGATGATTTAGTCGTTGTGCTCATGATCTCGTAATTGGTCCATACACCTCAATGGAAGGAGTGCTTGTATCCAACGTAATGATGTCCTTATCATCCTCCCCCTCTTGAATTGACGTCGTCCTCGACGGAACCTCATCTTCTTCTCCCAAGTAAGGTCGTAAATATGAAATGTTAAATGTGGGACTAACCCCCAAACTTCAGAAGCAATTCAAGTTTATATGCATTATCATTAATTTTATCAAGAATCTTAAAAGGACCATCAGCAAGAGACATAAGTTTGGACTTTCTCAAATCAAAAAATCGCTCTTTTCTCAAGTGTAACCAAACTAAATCTCTCAGTTCAAAATTTACTTCCTTCCAACCTTTACTACCAGCAACTCGACACTTCTCATTCATTTTTTCAATGTTCAACTTAGTTGTTTCATGCATCTTAAGAATAAATTTGGATCATGGAGAAGCATCAAAACATATTGTTCCAGAAGGTGGTAAGGGCAATAAATCAATTGGAACACAAGGGTTTAAACCATACACTACATGGAACAGACTTACCTTCGTTGTATAGTGCACGGATCTATTGTAAGCAAATTCAATATGTGGTACACACTCCTCCTACAACTTAAGATTAGATTTCAAAATAACCTGCAACATAGTAGACAATGTATGATTCACTACCTCAATTTGACCATCAGGTTGGGGTTGACACATAGTAGAAAACTGATGGTGTTTTCTGCATCGACAAAATACAGGGTGGTCAAAATTGTGCATTCCGGTTCTGAGGTGGTCTTCTGAACAACGAAGCACACAGGGATCTATCCTGGTTCAGGCCTCTCCTTGTAGTTAATAGCCCTATGTCCAGTCATTTGATATTGAACATGAATAGGTGTTACAAGGGGTGAACAGAGAGCTCAAGAAGTTTATGTGGTGAAGGGGGAAATGGATCTCATCCCTGCTACCTAAACAGTAGGGAGCCTTTTATATACCGCTCAGGGGTCTGCTAACTATAGTTCGGTTACTTTACAACTTGGGTTAAGTTACATTTCTAGTGGGGTCCTAGACTGGAAATGTCAGTTCACCGAGCTTGGATAAGGTTGCCCGGCTACCTTCTGGGCTCTCATGCGTCGACATGGTGGGTGCCCGAGATGGTTCTTGGAGCCTTCTTTGCTTCATTTGGCTTTGCTTTACCGCTAAGCTTTCCCACATGGGGACTGATGTGGACAGGCCAGCCTGCTTTCTGCACCATCCTACAGTCTGTGGCTGGTAGACATGGGTGTAGTGCTTCCTGACAGGCGCTGCCCTGTCCCGTCATGCTACACTAGTTGGTGACGCCTTTCTCGGGGGTATGAAGCCCTCAGGACTGGATATTTACCGTGGTGCTGACCATCCAGGTCCCTAGTAGACCGGTTCCTTTATGGAGAAGCCTGGTTTTACCGGGCACATTTGTTTAGCGTCAGAGTTATCGTGGAGATTATGCATGTCCTCGTAGTGGAGCGACTATGTCTATCGGTGATGGGATGGATTGCAGCCCTCAAGTGCCTGCTGCCAGGGGCGTGTGTGTGCCTTCAGTCATGTCTTATCATGTGAGGCATTCAATACTAGTACCTTTCGTGGGCTCGGCCCTACCAGCCTTTCTCGGTGCTGAAAGCCCTCGAGTATGGCTACTGGGGTCCCGAGTATGCTCCCTATTGGGTTACGATGAGGGCCAATAGTGGGCCGACAGGTGGTGAACTCCTGTTGGTCTATGCTTATCCTGAGGAGATGGAGGAGCGGGTCGTTCCTAGATCTTATTCTTTTTAGGTAGGTGGCCCCTCCCCTTCAGCTAGGAGTGGTGGGGTCATATCCAGAATGGGGTGTGTGGTCCCCTAGCCCCTTGCCATAGGAGGGAATTGGTCATGTCTAGATTTATGGGCCGTAATCGGTGACCCGTGGTACCCGGGGTACAAGACCCTGACAGTACCCACCGAGCGTTCCATCGAGCAAGTGGTCAGAGTCGTTCACTCGACGGGAGGTAGAATAGGTACTCATATGTTATTATAGGTGCCATCGAAGGATTCGATGGTGAGGCTGTGGGGCTAAATCCTCCATGGTCGCTACTCAAAAACCCATAGTGATGCCCACCGTGTAGCCCCCGAGGCTACGTTTGAGCTAAAAGCTCAGGTGGAGGCTAAGTTCCATATGTACTACTTTGTTTGCGATGATGACTTAATGAAGCCCCATAGTTCTATTTAGGTTGTCAGAAGATCATGCAACGTGCACACTAACCTTGTCCGTGGGTATTTCGATAACCCGAAGGGGTAGAACAATGGGCACTTGCCAAGTGGGCACGGTCCCCGGGTTCGTGAGGTAGCTAATGGTCTGAGACTTGGCACCGCACTGGCGAGTCAGGATCTGAGTGGATCCTGGGTCACCGTTCATGGGTGAGAGCCAGCCAGAGCATGTGCCTCTCCATAGGATCAAACAGGAGCTAATGCCCCCCCCCGATCAAATCCCAGCGAGATGGTTTCAAGCAACTTTCCTGAGTAATCCCTATTGGGAAAACTCGGACAACTAAATGCCAGCTCACACAGAGGGGCGTGAAGGAAACCATGGTGGGGCCCCAGAAAGTGCCAGCTACTGGCCACCCTTTGTGTCACTCTGTCCCTCGCTCTATTTGCTCAGGGTGGTGTTGACCTGACTGGTGGGCTTTGCCTTAGAACCCTGAGCTTTGCAGGCCCCTCACCAATCGTGGAGCCCGTTTGGGATACGGTTACCATAACTCATGTTGTCATAGCTGGCGCAATGTGTCAAAAGAAGGGGAGGCGTGTAAACTTTGGTTTACCGCGCCCCTTACTACACCTCGTGAGGGCCCAGCCATTTTACATCCTCGATTGTGGCACCGCAATGTTATAAAAGTAGGTTGTCATCCTTGTGCACCCCACATCCTCTCACACAATCCGTTGTTCCCTCCTTACCTCCTTCCCTATGCCTAAAAAGAAAGAGGGACAAAAAGAGGAAAAAAGAAAAAAAAGGATTACCTGGATTTAGGCAGTGTTGCTTCTCCTTCCTTCTCAAGCCACGATGGAGCAGGACTGGACCCCTTCCAAGGTTACACAGGGGTCACCTGCAAAACCTTGCAAAACAAGGGTTTATGATGGCAGCGGAGCTCACGGCCTGCCGTGTGCCAGAGAACCCTGTGTTCCCCCCGCCCGTGGAAAGATGTGTGGTGTCCTTTATGGCATTTTATGAGAGGGGAATTGGTATGCCATCGCACCAGTTCCTTCACATGTTGCTGCAGTACTATGGCCTAGAGCTGCACAACCTGACCCCCTTGGGTTGCTGCACATAGTTGCCTTCATGACTGTGTGAGGCCTACATGGGGGTTGACCCTGAGTTTGATCTGTGGAATTACTTCTTCTGTGTCCGGCGTCCGCAAGACACGGGCATGGTTATTCATGTCAAGTCCAAGCATGGAGTTGACCCCTACTTCAACATTCACATGCCCAGGTCGATGAAGGGGTGGCGGAAGAAGTGGTTTTACTTGAGGAACAACGCGTCCGTGTCGCTCCCCCCATTTAACAGTAGCCACCCCATTCCCCTGCCTTCTCGGGGGGGTGGGGTGACCAGGAGGGACCTCGGCAAGTTGCAGCCCATGCACGAGGCCCTTCAGCAGTTGTGATAGGAGGTTATAATAGGGGTACACCTGCTGCGGATGTTTTTCAGTCGCCAGATCCAGCCGCTCCGATGGTGAAAGACCAAGATGTGGTTGTATCCTGGACCGAGTTGACTTGATCGTCCCTCCAATGAGGAGTTGAGCATAACGGAGGTCCAAACCCCGGAGCCGGTCCTGCCCCTTTGCAAGAAGGGGTTGCCAGCGCCAGATTTATTATGCTTGGTCCTGTTTTAGCGGCTTCCGTGATTCTATCTTTTCATTGCGCTTGCGGCCTTGCGCAGGGTCTTGGGGGCGGCCGTAGCGAACCATGAGATGCTGACCTGCCTAAGGATGCGGCAAGGCAAGAGGTGAAGCATGCCCCCAATGAGAAAATGCAGGCCTGGAGAGAGAGGGAACAAGCTTGATGCACCCTTGGATGAGAAGTGAAAGGGCGGGGGTGGACACCCCCCCTAGATCGAGGTCATCCGACAAGGGGGGAAAGGAAAGGGAGATAACATTGCCCCCCTTGTCCTCCCAATGCACAACCCCTCCCTCGCTTGGTGACATCGTTTGCCGGTAGGTTGGGGCCACAGTTAATGAACGTTAGTTGAAACACCCCTGGACAGACCGTGTTGCCAACCGACTTGCATGGGTGGCTCCGCCTTACGCAGGTAATTTCTGACCAAGAATAAAGGAATGAGCACTTCGTGTGCGCCAATGGGACTGACCCATCCTTTCGGGATATAGCAGGTCCCAGCAATGGGGGCATCCTTGTCAAGTCTCAGAGGAGTGGGGCCCTCGTTCAAGAAAGCCCACACTAAAAACTATCTGTCACCGTCCACCCAGTATGCGTACATTCACGGGAAGCCATGTGCCTTTTATATGACTTGTCAATCCTAACTTCATTCTAGAGCTCAAAGTTTGGTGATTTCTGAATAGCATGAAGTGTACCTTGGGGACTCTGAACTTTCATCGGTCGGTGTCTCACCCAGCGTCTCCCCCACGTCCGTCTTTGGGGGAGTTCATGCAGGAAGTGGCCACACATGCAACTCTAAAGGAAAGGCTGACGTGAGAGGTGCCAACGCAGGAGAAGATGGTGAAGGTGCCTGACCAGTAGGGGCCGGTGCTAACGTGGGGCGACGTCACCATTATAAGGGATGGGCCCGCTCAAGTGGAGGCGACTGCTGCTGACACGTTGCCATGCACCGATGGCATCCGTGTGAATGTGGCGGAGCCTCGGCTGGAGGAAGCGTTTGGTGGCAATGCTTCAGCCCCCCGACTCCTCGAGGAGCCCCAGCTCTCACCTGCCCGAGGATGACCATGATGGTGGGGTCATCCTCATCAGGCTCTGGGGGTGTGGAGCCCCCATCCAAGAAGGCCTGACCTTTGGCTTTCTTGCTGGTGTTCTCTCGATATTCGCATGGTGTTGTTAGTCAGTTTACACTGCTCTAGCATCTCTTGTTCCTGCTTTGACTTTAAAAGGGTGGTGCTGGGGTGACAGGAGTCGTACCTCATCAGCTTCGATCATCCGTCGACCTGTGACGCACCCGTGACATCCCCGTACTTTCCCCAGGTGGCACCATCAGCCACAAGCATGGGTGACATATCTATGGGGCACCAGCGTCGGAGGAGTCAACACCAAAGGCGCAAGAGGCTCCGATGTAGGAGATGTCGGGTGCCAATGGCGCATCGCCAGGTGTGGTCAACATCGACGTGGATGGGGCAAGCCCCCAACCGGACGATGATGCCGGGGCTTCACTTTGGGGCTTGGTGATGCGAGGTGTCGACATTGGCATTCCTAGGAGCTCTACCCTGGGTGATGCGACCCCAGCCCATGGGTCCTTGGGCGCCGTGGGTCTTGGGGTATCTGGACTGCTCCTATCGGGCTCCCATGACTTTCCACACCCGCCCATCAACTGGAGGTAGGTGGAGGACAACACAGAGTTCACATGTTCACAGGTCGCCACCGCGGAGAGGTTATTGCATGAGATTCTGGCCTCGGTTGGCCGGAACATACTATGTCCTATTCAGTTTAGTTTGAAAAAAGAGAGGAAAGTTTGCCTATCTGCCTCTGGCTTCCTTTGAGCCCTCTTACTCCCTCCTAGGTTTGTTTCTACAGCACCTGTCCCAGGGTAGCACGGCTGTGCTTGCATTACAGGTGGAGGTGACCCAGGTTGTAGGAGGCAGTCGCTGCTACAAAGGCCACCTGCATCATAGTGGTACTAGCTATAGAGACTTCGGCTCAGGAGGCTACTGCCGCATGGGATAGCACCGCAATTCGCATCAAGGATGTGGAAGAACGGGCCGCCCTGGCAGAGAGGAAGACTCAGGAGAGGCTGAGAATGCCACAGTGCTAGCCTCTCCTCGCAAAGATGCAGAAGGCCTTGTTCAGAAGATCGCCCTCCTCGAGATTGAGCTTGCGGAGATGCGCCGAGCACGAGAGGTGGCCAAGGAGAATACCCATGGCTTGTCTAACGCGACGGCCGATGTCGTGCGTCGGTGGGAGATGTCCAAGAGGGAGTGCCAGCAGCATTTTGAGGAGCTCACCCTTCTACAGACTCAGGGCTCTGAGCTGTGCCTTGCCATTGTTGGCCCTCCACGGGTGAGGAATCACCTGTCAGAGGGGATGCGGCTCACTGTCCTCTGCCACACCAAAATTGTCGGAGAGCTTGCCACACTTCAGGCAGCGGTATCCTCTACCGTGGAGTTGACGGTATGGCACTCGCCTGATGAGACCTTCCAGGTGGAAGTTGTGGATGAGCTGGTTGCCGAATTCTGGAAGCTAGAGGAGCAGCGCTCGTGGCTTGAGTGGCTTGGTGCGAGGATATGCGACCTGCTACATGGACCCCCCCTGGTCAGGCCCGATTGGCTGACCATCTAGTTGAGGCTACTAGATAGCTTGGGGCGGACCTGGCTGCACAGCAAGAGGCAGACGTCGAGCTAGAGGCTCTGTGGACTTCGGTTGCGCGGGTTCAGGACTTGGTGTTGGACAAGGCCGACAGGCCGTCTTCTTTAGCAGCATCTCTATCCATGGTAGTGGAGTTGCTCGAGAGTCGGGTCGACATCGCAACCGCTAACAGGGTCTGTTGGGTGACCCAGTCAGTGTTGGTTGCCACCCTGTCACACTTCCTGGAGCTGGAAGCCAAGCTGGAGCTGCTCAGGTCTGGGCGCAATGCAGACCTGGTGGAGGATCAGGTGGATGCCCTCTAGACCCGGATGCGCCCGGCCTTGGACTCACCGGTATCACATGTCCTTCCTTCGGTCGCCCCCAACCCTTCTGATGGCACGGGGGAGTAGTAGTGATGGTAGCTTACATCATTAATCTATTGCTCTTGTGTAAGTAAGAAAGACCCAGATAAATGAAAAGGTTATGTGCAAGATCCAGACACAATCGCCTCCTATTATCCTTTCTCTTTGTGTTTGTCGGCCCCACCAAGCGCTGTGACCTCGAGAACCTTGGTAGTCATTTGGCGAGCAGCCACTCCGGGCGTCCAAACATTTCAAAAAATGGAAAATAGGTGCAAATGTTTCCCGATGTGAAATGGATGCTAACCTAATCTGGGTAACCCCTGAGTGCCGGGGTATAGGTGGGCTTGACCGTCTGTATCATGGCACTTTTGGCCGATGGGCATGCTTTCAGAAGTGATAGAAGACTGTATGAGACAGCTGCTAGGGATAGGAGTTCCTTAGCTGATTTATGCCCCATGCGTTGAGTTGCACCGTGCCATTGACTTATTGGGATTACTCCACCGAAGATCAAGGGTTGCGCACTCTTTTCAAAGTCATGGGTGTGATGGCTCGCACTCCCGATTGCCCCGCCGTGCCTGGCGGACCAACGCTGCTGATGAGTGGGCTCGGTCCCCACTCAAAGTGAGTGGGGTGTCGTGCGGTGAGGATGGTGAAAAGGTCGAGATGCCTAGCACGCTGCGCATGATCCCGGGCATGGATTTCAACCAGCCACTTTGGTTTTCTTTGTGGTACAAATAGCAGGGGGGAGGTGCTGGACCCCTCACCTTGGTATCTCATTATTCAGTGAGTTGGAACAGAAACACCCTTCCTCACCGCTGATCTTAAAGCTCACGCTGCTCTACTACCTATGATGGTTAGTGGCGCAGACTGTAGCAAGTATCCTTAGAGTAGGGGCTCTTGCCATGATGGCCGTCAACTACCATCCCATCGAGCAAGGTCGAACGCCTCCCCAGTCGAGCCTCGTCATCAACCAAGTCGGGTTTTACTCTACATCGGTGATTGCCAAGGCTTGCATCTTGTCGTAGCATTGATCTCTGTTTGTTGATTGGTGTAGGACTTCTTCTCCTTCAGACGCAATGGTAGCATCGACGGTGGCCGTCGAGTTGCAGGAGCAACTCCTTTTCCGGGAGAGGCAACTGGATAGCAGGGAAGGCACCATCATCACATGGGAGGATGGATTGGCGGCTTTTGAGTGCATCCTTGGGAGGGTGCACATAAAGCGTGATGCCACGCGCGTCCAGGACGAGGCTGCCCAGTAGGACTACCTTGCTCAAACGCACGCATCTAGTTCTAGGTCTAAACAGCACAACCTCAACCGAACATTAGAGGAACACCAGATCCTCCTTTGCTTGCAGGAGACGGACTTGAAGGTGCAAGGGGCAATGTTGGCGAAGGAGCAGGTGCACGGCTTGCATCCCTTCGATGGGTAGGATCTGTTAGTGGAACAAGAGGAGATTCACACGTGCGTGGACGGGATCGATGGTGAATGTGTCACCGAGGCCGGGCAACTATCGTATTTAGTCGTGGAGATTTCCATCACCCTAGTCGACCTAGGGATGTTGCCCATCCAGGATATTCCCCGGCTCCCAAAGTTAGCTCAAGAGGTCTTAATGGCGGCTGCTCTCCTTCTGGAGCACCTGCAAGAGGTGCAGGCCTCCGGAGCTAGTCCATGGGACTGAGCTTGGTCCGGCCGCCATGCTGATGGCCTCGAGCTATTTGCCCTGCCATCTTTTGCTCTTTCTTTTTTTTGTCTTTTGGAGCAGCTGTAATATACATATTCGTATATATATATAAGGATATTGGAAAACTTGTGCCTTTATGCCCCTGTGTCCTCGTGTCCCCAACTGCAATGAGTCAGGGCCTCAAGGCTTAGGTTAGACATGCAGCGCCTCTTTGGTGGGGGCGTCCACCACAGACAATCATGACTGCATCTTCCCCGGGGAAAGGCATCGTGTTGCTCTTGCTTGGGTCTTCATCGAGTTTCATAGCCCAGGTAAGGGGCCCCGATATCTTGAAACTCTTCATCATGTCACACTCCTTGAGCTTGTTCCTGATGGGGCACATGTGGTTTGGACGGGCCTCCTCGAGGAGTCTCTTGAAGTGGTCTGTAGGCAGTCGTGCCTAATGCTTGTCACAGTCGTGATGCGCCCTGCATCGGAGCTGCCTTCCTTCCCGTCGTCATAGTCGGTCATGGTCACAGCCCCTTGAGGACACTACTTGTGCATCTTCTTGCCACCCTTGGTGCCCTCCTTGGTGTGGTGGACGGCAGTGTCAGACGGTGCCTCCTTGCCACTACTTGGGGTCACCTCCCTGCTTCCCTGGGTAGGATGAAGTTTGGCCACCTGATTGCTGATGGCATACTGGGTGGTGACATTCTGCAGCTCCTTAGTGGTGTACCTCAAAATGTCACTTTGTTCACCCTTGCGCGGGTTCCATGTGAGGTGTTTGGGTCGCGCCACCTGGCAAGTCTGTCGGCAAGCTTGGGATTCGACGCATCAGCCCTGTTGCCACATTGGGCCCAGGATGAGAAATCATTTGGTGGCGACGGTGCCATCCGCTACCAACTAATTCCGGCCTGAACTGGGATAGAAGTTGAGTCAGACTGGCACCAGTGGGCGCACTCCACTAGTTGCACGGTGGTGATGGCATGGATCTTCACTAGTTGGCGGTACAACTTGTCCACCCCATCGGCGGTGGGTGGAGGTGAGGCGTTCAGGGGCGCGACTGTAGCGGCCTTGGCCTGGCCACCCTCATAGTTGGCGGAGGGAGCCACACCCTTGGATTGAGCCTGGGTGGAGGCGAAGTCCGCCATTAGGATCCTCTACGCCTCAAGCATGGGCTCGTGTCGCGGTAGTTGCTTGGTTGCCGGTGAGCTTATTCCGCCATTGTGCTGCCTCCTACGCAGCGTTGGGTTCCTGAGTGTGGGCTTGCACTTGTTGCCCCTCCTAACGAGTGCACCGTTGCTCAACGGGGAGGTCGGCGTTGGGCCGTGGCACCACTGCCCGCGGTGGAACCGTTGTTATGGCCTAAGTGGCCAGAGCATTCTTTAGCCATGGTGTGCTTGTGATGGGAGCCAGTGGAGTCCTCGTGTCATGCCTCCTAGGAGAGGGGAGGTCAGAGCCCCCTCCCCGCTTGAAGCCATGTGGAACTCCTCAGTGGAGTCCTCTATCATGTCCCACCATGGGCATGGTGGCCCACCCTGGGTTGAGCCCATGAAGGTGATGCCTGAGTCGTTCCTCCAGGCAGAGAGGCTCAGGTCGCTAAAGTAGTCAACAATGAACTCAAAGCTCCCAAGGTGAACGGTTTTGCTGAGGGAGAAGCCACCGCATGTCAAACGTTCACCGTCGGTGGAGACGGTGAGCGCAAATGAGGGAACCATCAGAATGTCTAAAGGAAAAGCACCCTGCAAATCCCCCTTCCTGGTGTGCCAATTGTCAGTGTTTTTTGCACCAGCAAAATATAGGGTGGTCAAGATTGTGCATTCTAGTTTTGCGTGGTCTTGTGAACAACAAAGCACACAGTCATCTATCCTGGTTCAGGCCCCTCCTCAGAGGTAATAGCCCTACATCCAATGGTTTGATATTGAAGATGAACAGGTGTTACAAGGTGTGAGCAGAGAGCTCGAGAAGTTCACGTGGTGGAAGGGGAAATGGATCTCGTACCCCCATCCTGAAGGGTAGGGGGCCTTTTATAGATTGCACAGGGGTCTGCTAACAATGGTCTAGTTATTTTACAACCAAGGTTGACTTACACGGCCACTGGGGCCCCAGACTGAGAACATCGGTTCGTAGAGGTTGGATGGGGCTTCCCGAACGTTCTTCTTTTTTCCCGGGTGCTAAGGTGGATGGTGCCTGAGATGGTTCTTGGAGATGTCGTTGCTTCACTCGGCTTTACTTGGCTGCTAAGCCTTCCCACATGGGCATCGATGTGGATGGGCTAGCCTGCCCCCTGCACCGTCCTATAGTCAGCGGCCGTCAGAAGAGGGGATAGAATTTGGTGCCAGGTGCTGCTCTATCCCATCACACCATAGTGAGCAGTGCTGCCTTTCCAGGGCTGCTAAGGCCATGGGTTTGGATATTTGATATGGAGTTGACCGTCCAGGTACCTATGTGACTGAATCTTACATGGACAAGGTCGCTTTTACCAGGGCATGCTTATCCTATGTCAAAGTTATCCTAGTGATTATGCTTGTACCCTTGGTTGAGTTGCTATTTCAAACGGCGATGGGATGGATTCCAGCACTCGAGTACATGCTGTCAGGCACTCGTGGGCTCCTGTGGCCACATCGCTAGGCAATAAATGACACCGCTTCTTGAGACCTCAGCGTCGGTAGAGCCTATTTGGTACTGAAGGCCCCCGGGTGGGGTAACTGGATTCCCGGGCCCGTCCTATGTCATGGAGGGAGGTGAAATGGGCAGACAGGTGGTGAGGTCCTACCAGCCCATGTCTAATGTAATGAGGAAAAGCGAAGGTGTGGATTGCTCTCGGGTTTAGTTCTTTTTAGGTTGGTGGCCCCTTCTCTTCAGCCAGCAGTGGTGGGGTCATATCCAGTATGGGGTGTATGGTTCCCCAGCCATTTGCTGCTAGAGAGAACCGGCGGTATCCAGAATTTTGAGCCATAACTGGTGGCCCATGGTACCCGGGGTACTAGACCATGACAATCCCCACTGGCCATGTAACTTAACCCGAGTTATAAGGTAACCGAAGTATAGTTAGCAGAACCCTCAGCGGTCTATAAAAAGGCCCCCTACCCCTCAGGTAGGAGGGACGAGATCTGTTTCCCCCTTCACCACGTGAACTTCTCAAGCACTCTTCTCACACTGTGTAACACATGTTCATCTTCAATATCAAACGGCTGGACGTAGGGCTATTACCTCCAAGGAGGGTCCTAAACTAGGATAGATCATTGTGTGCTTTATTATTCATAGGACCCCATGAAACTGGAACACGTGATCTTGACCACCCTATATTTTGCCAGTGTAGAAAACACCGCAGTTGGTGCATCAGGAAAAGGGATTTGCAGTGTAGTTTCCTCTAGACGTTACAATGGTTCATTCTACCTAAACCCGTCATCACCACCAATGGCATCTACCTATTCGGCATCAAGCACACCTAAGGTGAGACCATCCGCATCAAAAATACGGAGTTCATCATCAACCACTTCAACAACCGATCGCCCAAGGGGAACAACTCATGTGTTGTATTCGTGGGTATGGCTCACAGCGGGTCACCATCACTGCATGCCATCCTCGAGGAGTCAGCCACCGAGGACCACTCGGCCTCGAGTAATGGGGAAAGCTCTGGCTTTCCTATCCCTCGGGATTGCAACATGGCTACCCCGACCTTCCCCATCACGACTATGACACTGTCGGAGGAAACTGCAATACTTCAGACCATACCAGTGGTACAACAACGGACCACCATACCTCAGGTGGACACCGAACTCCTCCCTGAGTGGATGCATGCCTACCAGTAGGAGAGACAATGCACTCTGTAGGTCAACATCGAGCGTGGG